>MU857873.1:0-13871 GCA_033296725.1 Corynascus novoguineensis | reverse complement strand
CTCGTTCACACCTGCCTGTGACGCGCCGCCTGGCAGGACTATTTGAGAAGCTTCGCTGGATGACGTTCCAGCGAAGAGGACTCAGACCTGAACAACATGAACCTGAGAGAATAAAAACGAAGACTTCTACACCAACCACACCATAACGGCATCAGGTGAACTGCGAAAGACCGTCAGGTCCTCGTGCATAGTTCCATTCAAACCTGAATGGTTATCAGCAAAACATAGTCTTACGCCAAAAGGTGCTTACTGAGACCATGTGGACGTTGTATTCGTACGAGGCATTGGTGAATCCCACGACGTGCTACGACCACCGTTCACCATCGTGTTGAGAGCACATAGCAACACCCTCGCCCATAACAACCAAGATTGGAAGAGGGCTCAAATCGCCCATGAGCCATCCTCTTTGCCGCAGTGTCGTGACTTCCGGGACATGGCTCGTCTCTCACTCACCACTATGTTTGCACTCGTGGCACTCATACAAAACAAGCACGGCGTAGAAGGGCAACAGCATTCGCAGTTGCATAACCCCAAGGAACAGGTCTCGCCGGGGGCTTTGTTATCATACCCTGTGGCAAACAAGCATCAGTGACACGTCCCACATACACAGCATATATGTACACGTATTTGGTTTGTGCTGCGTACTCTTGTGTCCGTGTCTTCTCAAATATTACTCACTTACCTAGGTAAGCGAACTTATCATGTCGGAATGTTCGTTGGGGTTAGCTATCCATACCCCATCTTCTCAGCATGCTAAACATAGGTAGTTAGGTAAGCTCCAGCAGTGACCGTAGCCATAGATAAGAGGCCAATTGGTTTGAGGGGAAGTGGTCTTCCAGAGAGTGTGCCCAGCAGAAACGATATGAGATAAAAAAAGACCACTACTGTGACGGTGAGATGGGAAGTCTTGGATTGTAGCATCTTGGGGCCATATCGGTGTAATTGAGCTTTCAGATACGATGGGAATCAAGGGAATGAGCGAGCACACTTATCAAGAAGCCTGGTCAAAACAACGCCCAGCCAACAGGCTGTGTGTCCTTCGTGGTAGTTGTGGGTACATTCACATATATAGAGCTACGGCGACCGTACGTACTTAAAACCAAGAGCACACCTTTCATTCGCTCTTTTCCTCATAAAAAAAAAAAGCCAAAAGAAAAAGATGGCTTATCGCGTTATCAGGTGATGACTTGTAGCTCCAGTAAACTGTACAATGGCAAAAAGCAAACTTTGACCCCCTGGCGCCCGATGGTTATCGGGGAAGATCGGATGGTGCGAGTCGAAGCGCACGGCGATCCCCATCCCCGCTAGCGCATGCAGCTTCTGCGTGGCTGGCCTGATCAATGTTCCCACATGCATTCCAAATTGTGAGACGTATACCCTTTTGTTCTAGTGTGCCCTATGTACGACGGCGGGAGTTCTATCAGACGAAGGGGGCCCGTTCGGGCGTTGTGTACCGGTCTCCAGCGATTAGCCTAAGAGGGGACAAGCAAGGAAGACAAAATGACTGTCGCTGAAGCCTCTGCTGCGCATGCTGAGATTCAGTGGAGCTTGGCAAAAACTTTGCCCAAGACGACAGGTGACCCTTGTGAATAGCAAACGGAGAACGCTCAACTAGCGCAAATAACCGACGCTGTTCGCCTAGCTCATGGTCGGGTTGCCGCCGGAGCCGCGAAGCAGAAGCCACCAGTGCAACCAGGAGAGCGTACCACGCCGGCCCCGGCGGCAAACCAGTGATTGAGACGGTCTTGGCGGCCGGCGAGTATCACGGCCAGCAAGCGGCTTGTCGTGACTTAGAGTTCCCCCAATACGACGCACACACGCAGGTCCAGCATGGGGTGCAGCATCGATCTTGCTCCTGGCCCGGCAGAATGAGCCGCATCAATGCCGCAGAACCTAGATTTTGGAGCCACAAATCGATCTCGGTTTTGTACCTACTCCGTACCAACATCAGACGTGATACCATGCGGCGACTGTTGCAACAGCTGCTGAGCAACCTTATGCCAGCGTTTCCGGACGCAGGCGGCCGGCGGACGGGGACAACCCACAAACGAAGCCGCGTGCTGCGATTGCACGGTTGTGAAACTCAACATGGTCCAAGAGGAGAGTAGTTCGCGTCACTCGCGCTTCAGCCAGCCACAGGGCGGATCATGTCTTGCAAAAGTCGTGTACGATATGTTCATGCAAGGGACCGTCGGAGGAGGGAGGAAGGTGTACAAGACGTCATCCAGTGTTCACGACGTCAAGCCTTCTTTCCGAATACACGATCTCGCTTCTCCTGGCGCCAGAATGTGGTGATTGCATGCAAGCCGAACTCTAGATTTGGAATGGTGCTTCCGCCGACCTGATGTTGTCTGCACGCTGAGAATCAACGCCGAGTACCGAACGCTTTCTCAGCCAGACTTGTTAGCATAGCGCGTCGACTTGGCGAACCATCTATGATTGATGGTTATGATGGTTCCTCGGGTTGCCCTCCACCTCCACCCACAGATGTGGAGAGTGTTGAAAGACTCAAAACACCTGTGCCAGGCGAAGGAAAAAGGAGAAAGTTAGCATGCCGTCTCAGAGCCAAGTGGCGGGCAGCACATTGAGACAAGTTGTGTGAACGACTGGAGTGGCGCAAGCTGAAAGATCACAGGCCGGTCTCAAAATCCGGGTCTAGTGTATGCAGCCTCTTAGTGTCTCTTTCCTTCTATTTTTCGAGTCTGTCGGTCTCTCATCTCCTCTCCGCAACTGACGGTGGTAGCGGGTATAAGCTCCGGGGCCCGGATAAGCCGCTGTAGGGTCTCGGGTCGGGATATGTGGATATCTAGGAGAAGTTTGGTTCAAGCCGGGCCGGTTGCGAGCTTCACCAGTGGCTGAACCAGACCTGCCAGGGCGTCATTGCCCGCTTGCAGTAATTAGTTGCGCCGCTGAGCTTACCCGAGTCAAAAAAAACTCTGACTCGGGTCGGCAGCCGCTTGTAACGGGCATTAGATTGACATGCGTACATCCTCTGTACTTTATACATTCAAGCCCGCCGTCGAACTTTTTGTCTGCGGTAATTATAGTGGACATTACGCAGTGTGTGTGTGGTGGGAGTGTATCAGTCACAGTCGGAGCGGAGTGACTGGGACTCTGATAAGCTTCTTTTTTTTTCCCGCATCCAAGACGGCCACTGAGATGGCAAGACTGTCCCATCACTCTGAAGTGAAAACGCATGGGCCAGTGGGGTGGGGCGATCTGCCAGGCTCCCCTGTGCACTCAAAGGGCTGGGGCGTGCGCTGGGTCTTGCCCACTTCGATATTTGGCCGAGATTTGGGCGTTGGCACGCCGGCATCTGAACGACACGTGCCGCGCCAATTGTCTCTCGGCAAAAAGTGAGCAATGTTGGGCGTGCTGTGTGGGGTTGCGATCTGTTGTCACTCGGCGCTAGTGCGATTTCTGCATCCCCGGATCGCCAGCTACCCGGCCCATGCGCTCCCAGGGGACACCGGGAGAATGTACCGGGCACATACATGCGTTTCCTTGGCTTCCATTCTCAGGCCCGAGTTCGATTCGACCTTCCCGATCCCAACTCGGTGACCAAAGGGACAGGTAGGTACCCAGGGGAGCTCGAATTTTACGCCTCCTGTGCCGCTTTAAATGGTGAACCGCAAAGATAGGCCGAATAGTAATGCTTGTACTTTTGCAGCGCCGCCGGAAGGGTAGCAAACCATTGTCGAGACGGTTCATCTGGACATCTTGGAAGTGGTACGTTGCATGTGGAATTACGCCGAAGAGGGCGCCATTGCAGATGTAGTGCACCATAGTTATTTAACAACGAAGGGCTTCGAGGGGCGATCAATTATACACTGTAAAGTATGTACCACGAAACAAAGAAATAGGCAAATCAAATTGCATACTATTTCCAATTGCATCGGAGGCAACCTAATGTGTTCGACCTTTTAACCCGCCCCTAACGCAGTACACTGGTGTAGGTACATCGCATCAAGCCGCGGGTTTCAAATCGTGTCACAAAGGTTGTGCTCAAGCGCCAAGAGCCTCCGGCAGACCACGTTACTTTTACACCATCTTGACAGACCTGCAAAGAAAATGCCGGGGACTACAAATGGCGGCTTTACGAAGCGGAATGGCCTTGGGAAATAAAAGATACGCCATAGGCTCTCTCAGCTGGATCTCAGCATTCGTACTTGCAGTAGTTAGGTGTTAGCAACAAACCCACATGGCCGACTCGGCATTACCCCTTGCCCTACCGTGTAATTAGCTTGGTGACTCCGCCATGCCATTACTTTAGATCCGTGGATCGAGACAGTGCATTGTACCTCAGGTACTCACGTACCTACAAACAACGCAGCCTTCACATGTCAAACGAAAGACCTGTCAACTGTATCCTGCAACAAACTTACACTCCCGTATGACGGTTGCACTTTCCGAAGAGGTAGTGTACTTTTGCCATATCCTCGGTTTGACTCCCTGCGTAGTGTACGGATCAGATATAGCCAGGCTGCACTGTGGCATTGATGCCCTCAGAAACTTTCTCGTGAGGCGGGTGGGCCATGTTACGCGAAGTTTAGAGTGGCTGACGGCCTGTCCCGGATGATCACCTCCTGCCCAGGCAACTCGAATCTTTCAGATCACCCTGACCCCCGGCGATAAAATTCCAATTTGTCACAAGAATCGACATTTGAAAGAGTGTACATACGCCATCGCCGTGGTCTTCGCATTGAAGCGCCTCCCGTGCGTTGCCTCGGCCTTATTCGTCCACTGCAAATGCACACACATTGAAGCCTCTAGTGACGCGGTCGACCACTAAACGATGAACGCCCCAGGTGTGCTAGGGTTGCAGGATACACCTTAAGTGGTGGCCCACGTTACCGCGTCTCCTCGCTACAAAACCCCACCATTTGATTGCTGCGCAGCAAGAGCGAGGTACTGCAGATGCTGTTTTAGCATTTCTGCAGCAATTGCATCTAGCGTGGTGATTGTCTGCGTCACCTACCTAGGGTGCCTAGGATCTCGGGGCCTCGGGCATGTGGAGGCCCCGAATTTTACGAAATCTTGCTTTCACTTGCCAGCTTGGTTCAAGTCCGCCGGGCGGTACTTCGTACAAAAGTAGTGCAACGCGAAACAGCGCGGCAAATGGCAAGGCCACCCTGGCTGCGAACGCCCAGGTGGCCCAGCGGGCCTGAGTCGCCTGGCCGCTTGTGAGTTGAGCTCCTGCCGTTTTGGGGCGGGCGGCTACTCCCAATTGCGGTAGTGGCAGGGAGCCTGAGATCTGTGCCTCGCCAGACTGTGGGCTGCCATTGTGGGCTGCTATGGGCTGGCGTGCGCCCTAAGTGGACTCGCACCTGCACACCTGGAACGTACGCAGTGATCCGCCCGGTGCGACATACCAGGAACCCAAAGCACGGAAGACGGATAACACCATGTGGCTGAAGAGGACCCGTCTTGAGGTGGACACAGTGGGGTCACCAATTCCACCCGTGCTAGCCAATGCGGGATACGCTTTGGTCCCTCGCGCCCCACCCACGCGCGCACCCGCCCCAGATGCTGGCTGCTTTTGAAAAACGTGCTTGGCCCACGCTTCAAGGCCTTGCCGCCTGTCGTCTGCCCCCTACCCCAGTCTCGGCCACGCCTGCGATATTGCGTCTGCCCACGACCACCGAACCCACAAGTTGCCCCCAAACGTGGCCATGTGCACTTGAACAATCACAGCCTTCATACAAGCCGACCCAATAGCCCCCGTCTTTCCCCCTCTCCCTTTTGAATGTCGCTCCTTTGATGTCAATCTAGCGTCCGACTAGCTTCGTCTCAGCGGGAACAACCCCCCCCTTCTCCAACGTCTTAGCCATTGAGTTCTCGGCGCAGTTTGCCGACCAGACAATTAGTCGTCCACCGTCCCGACCAACTTACCGGTCCCTGGTTTGCCCTCGACGTCCTGCCTCGTCTTTCGGACCTCGAGCAGCAGCCTGACCGGAGCTTGTCGAATTTCCTGCACCGCCCAAGGCCCCGGAATCCCGACCGGGTTCGTTGGGCAGTTATCATAATATCGCAGCAGCTCACTTGATGTCACCATGGACCAGCAACGTCCGGCATCCCAAAAAGTCCCGGCCGGGCTGGCTTGCGTGTTGAACTCGCCCGAGGAAAACCGCGACTCGGCGTATTTCTCTAGTACTGACGCATCAAGCAAACGTGGGCCCTCTTCATTAAATCAGTGAATAGCGCTTTCCAGATCCAATTGACTGACTCAAGATTTGCAGACACGTCGGCAGCTTCAGGCGTGCTGAGCCCCCCACACTCGGGCTTTCAGCCATCCCCAGTCGACAAGACGCCGTCTCCGACTACAACAACATCCCATTTGCTTCCACAGCCGCTTGTATCACCGGCAACCAGCAATGGCAACATGAGTGTAGCGTCCATGGTCTCGCCGACGACACCGGGAAGCGCCGATCCTCGTCGCTATGATCGGACACAGTCACTAGACTCTGCGCCCGGCAGCGCCGGTTTCGCAGCGGGCGACGCCCCGGAGGCTATGTCGAGGAGGGAGAGCGTGGACAGCAGGATCAACCAGGGCTTCCACGACATGAGGCTCGGGAACTCGCCTTACTCGAGCCACAACCAGTCGACGACTTCCATCCACACGACATTACAGCAGCAGAGGAACCCGCGGCCCCCTCTCGACAACTTGGCGGTTCACCGTATCTCGAATGGCTACCAGCCAAGTGCCGAGCGGAACCCGGACGGCCATCCGAAAACGATGAGAATTGCACCGGCCATTACAGGCCCGGCCACCAGTCAGATTGCCCGGGCAGCCGAGCCAACCAAGGGTCAAGCATGGGCCTTCCCGGAAGAGGAGATTCAGCGAATGCCATCTACTGCCAACGGGTCGTTGATCGACTCGCGGAGGAGCAGCATTGCCGAGTCTTTTGCGAGCAGTCAGTACACGTCCGAGTCCAGGCTGCCGCCAGGGCAAAGACGGTTGGAGGAGTCTCTTACCCCCTATCAACGGCTGTCAAACGCGTCCGGCGAATACTCGACGGTCCATCACCACACCCTCCAGCATAAGCAACTTGGGGATTTGCGGAACGAAGAGGGAACCGGACATGCGGGCACCCAACCGTACAGCAGAACTCCTGAGCTACGCGTAAGCCACAAGCTTGCCGAAAGAAAGCGGCGCACAGAGATGAAGGAGCTGTTTGACCAGCTTAGAGATTTGATGCCTCAAGAGAGAGGCTCCAAGGCTTCCAAGTGGGAAATTCTAACTAAAGGTTCGTCCAAATCGATTATCTACTGAATCCGTAACTTAAGGGGACTAACACTGCACAAGCGATCTCGGAGCATCAACGCCAAGCCGATCTTATCAGGCAACTTCAAACAATCAACGCGACGCAGCAGAACGAGATTGAGATGCTACGGCGGGAGCTTGAGCGAATGCATGGAGCTCCGCAACCCCGGCCGGGCACGGATCCGTACGCTCAGGATCAGTACGGGAGACCGCGACCGCCGGAGCTGCCGCCGCTCCGGTCGCTACAGTCGCCAACGGGCCCGCCGCCACCACCACCATCCCAGGGACCCGAGTCTATGACGGGCGTGCAATACGAGCCGCCGAGAGCTAACGGCTATCGGCCCGCTGAGACGGGCAGGTTTTAGACGCCTGTGGGTGGAACAAGTGGTCTGAGCGGTATTCGCGTCCGCTAGGAATCCCTTACTAGGTTGATCAGACACTGAAGATCTGATTTCTGCTACAAAGCGCTGGGATTTGTTGGGTTCGCCAGTATGCCATCGCTGAGCATGAGCTCGCGGGCCCCTCTCTGGGGTGGAGCTGCCGACAACGTCCTGGTACAGGGGCACTCGAAAGAGCAGAGGAACACGACTGATTTTACGACACCGCTGGCCCTTGTTTCGACCCAGCCGATCTTCATGACTGTCCCAGGGCGGCGGGACAATGCGTATGGCGGTCTAACCAGCAACGCCGCAACTTTTCCCGTCCATCGACGTCCTCTCAACCTCCACCGTTACAAAACACACATACCCGACATATTTGGCTCGAGACTTGATTAACGGTATCTCTTTCAACACTTCACCAAGTCGTTCCGCCGATGGCTTGCTTGATCTTCAACCGAAGCCAGGACTCGGTGCTTCATTCGAGTTGCCGCTGCGGCATGGCGTGGATCGCCTCTACCACATCGTTTCTTTTGTTATTTTGCGCTGTTTGTTGCAGCGCGTCCTGTCCTGATTTACTTATTCCTCCAATATCCGTTATCTGGGCGGATCCCACCTATACCGAAGAAACCAAAAAGCGTTTTTCTTTCCCTTTCCTTCGCTCCTGGTCATGCAGCTGGCGGCGTGTGTTTTTGTACGGTTGATCATTGTTCCGGCTTGCCTATCTGACAAGTCCCGGTTCCTCTTGTTCCTCCTCCCAAGTGAGTGGGATGAGAGGAATAACGGATGAAGGGATGGAGTGAGGGTTGGAAACGCCGATTCTTTCGTTTTGGACGTAAGCCTGCTACTTGGCAGCCACGGCCACAGACATTTTCATGGGAGTTGGGTGGTGGGAAAAAAAAAAGGAATGGGAAAGGCAAGGAATGGGAATATAACTGCTGTGGAGGTGATACCAATTCTATTCTGGATGTTTCAAATTTTTTTTTCTTCTGACACATTCAACTCCATTTTCTTTTTCTCCTATTTTGGTACGGTTTCTGTGTCAGCGGCTACCCTATATATCCCTATATCGGTTAGTTACCAGGTTTATATTGTCTACACTTAGATGGAGAAGGCAGAACTACTGTGGTCGAAGGACCATGAAGGAATAGGAGGGGACTTGAATTGGGGCGCATGAAAGAAATAGGATAATTGGGAACTTTCACGGCCCAGGCCCTCGTGTGCGCCGAATACGTGGGGAGTCTTCTGTCAGGATCGTTTGTCTACAGATCCAGAAAAATCTCCCGTGCTGCCCGCACCACCCCGTTTATTGAGGTCGGCACATGTTTCGTTGTATGCGGGCGGTGCGTGAGAACTCAAGGTGCCTACCTACTTATATGCTTTATCGGCATGACATGCAATGATAGCAGATGCGGGACCGTCCTCGAGTTCGCTTCCTACCTAGTAAATTGTTCGCGGCCATTTCTCAACAAACGCTGCAAGGCTGGGATCATCAGTTGAGCACCCAAGGGTCCCCGACCATAGCGCGATGCCGTTCGAGTCCAATTGGAATACATGTATGTATATGGCGTTCTCTTTGCCGGCGTTTAAAGAGGATCGACAGCGGCTCGCTTGGCTGTTCCATAAAATATCTGCGACGTGGACGTGGCCGCTCTTCGTGATAAGTCTGGATGGCTTCTCTGGGACATGGGTGCGCAGAGGTGCGCGAGAATGATAATGTATGCGTATGTCGTCGATTGTTGGATTGATATATATGTATCGTATCATGTAGGCGATTTGCCATTCACGCGACATGCCTATCGCGAAACATAGGTTTCGCGTCCCTCTAGCGTTGTTTGTATAAGTTAATACCCGACTTATTGTCGTCTAATGCGTTTAGTTCCAACTCGCGACCTCTCGCAACCACCTCATTAGAGATCAACAATGCAGCGCAGTCCTTCGATCTTACGGCCCGCTGACTTGGAGATAGATTGATAGAACAAAGAACTCTCGTTCGACCCCATCATGCAACTACCTAAGTGGAATGGCCACAACATTGGTGATGCAAAGACAGCGGACTTCGCCACACGTCTCGGGTGCAAGTTGACTTATTGCCTCGTATGGCAACCGCGCTAGAGTGGGCGAAAGGCTGCTCGGCGCCATGGATCTATTTGTTCGGTGTGAAACCATTCAGCCTGATGTTAAAATCAACGTTACTGGATCTACCTAAGGTTCGCCCAGTAAGAGAGCGACCTGCCTACTGTTCGACTGACACACGCATTCTTTTGACGCCTCCGAATCCTGCATGCCGTGACGCAGAGTCTGTAGCCTCCAAATTATAAAGCGCAACCAGTTTCTCTCAAAGACCTCTCTCCAAAGTTCCCTGAACTTCAGGTCCTGAGAAGCGGTGACTATTTTGTGACACCTTAAAGCTCCACTAGTCTCAACCGCAAATCACTTCGAGCACACTAAAACACATCCGTCTCCTGCGCCTTTCCTGACAGTGAACTGTGTTGCCAATCGTTCTTGGTTTACTTCCCGAAAGTGAACAGAAGATCAGAACTCTGTTAAAGAACCTCGCACCTTCCGAATCGCGGCTCCGCACTTCTTCGCGGTTTGACCTTCCTGCTATCGCTCGGCCACGAGCAACTTCCGAGTCCGGACTAGAAAATTTACACCTTCCAGTTCGGAACTAAAAGACTTTTCCCAAGTTTCTTCGGAATCTTCGCATCCTCAAATCGCAAGATGGCGGACATATTACGGTCGGGGTACGCTCTACACGGCGCCTTGATCGGGCGCTTTGTCGCTTACTTCCAGCCCGTTTGCGACTTCGCGCACGCCTGGGAGCTATTCTTCCACGATATTAACGGCGTGATGTATATGGATCCGGAGGATTATCTGGAGGAACTGTCTGAAAAGATTCCGCAGCTTGACGGCGTCTGCGAGGAGGCCAGGGACATTGTCATTGGCGTCCACACTCACCCCGAGGAGAACCTGAATAATTCTAAGCAATCCGACTACATCGCTCCTTCAAAATCGTCTGCCTCCATCGACGACTCATATCATCTGATAACCTGCATTTCCTACTGTCAAGAACATACCGCGACTGCCGAGTCTCTTAACGATGCTACCTGGTACCGGTCACAGATTATCCAACCGCAACCACAGCGAAGGTACATGACCGCATACGAGGACGAAGACTCAGATTTTCGGGCAGGCTCTAGAGCCCACACTGCTCTTGTCGCGGATCTCGCGAATGCACAGAACACTCCCATCGCCCCGTGCCGACAGCAAGAACATGCGCAGAAAGCGCCGCTCGCACCGCCACCACCGCAGCCCACTACCAAATTGACCACGCCAGCAGATGAGGACAAGATGTACGAGCAATTCCAAATTGATAGAAAGACCGCCACAATTAAGCGAAAGGAACACATCGCCCAAGTCGTCCGGGTCACCAAGGCCGCGGCCGCAGCGCTAGAGCAGCGGTACGTTAGACGGAGGCAGGAGACGGCCCTGCAGCAGCAGCAGCACAAATCGTCCTTGAAAGCTGCGGCATCCCCTCAACAGCAGCGGCGGCAGCGGTGGCGGCCGCCGCCACCTCCGGGAAAAGTCGTCATCAAACCCTTGTCGCCCCAGCAGCGGCGGCTCCGGGTTAGGCAGATGACGTTGATCACGATGCTGCCTCAGCGCTGCGGAGGGACGAAAACAACAAGAATGACGGGGGCGGCCATAGCAAACGTCGACTACGCCGTCGACGGCTCCGGTCACCTGAACGTGGCGCATGAGGTGCAGCTGGCGAGGAAACGCGCACAAATCGCCGACGACCCACGCGCACATGGGCTGCCGAGTTGTAGCTGGGACAAGAGCAAGACGCGCAGCGCTCCCAAAGACGGCGTGCCGATGGTCATACTGACAGAGCCGGAGGGGGAGATGTGGTACTTAGTAGATTCGATGTGTTATGAGGACGAGGAGAGGAATAAAAATGAGTCTGACTAGGAGGCTATTTATGACTGAGCAAGGCAACATTGGCCGAGTGCGATGGGTACGAGTAACAATGGGATAGGATTGCTTCCGGGTGTTATTATTGGTTTCTGAATGGTATTGATCAGCATCTTTCTACAGAGCAGGCGTTTTGCAGGGTACCTGTGGCAGGATAATGGTCCGTGGAGGAAGCGTGTTGTTAGACATAGCGATCTTGTGTTAGGATAATCACTGACGATATATCATCAGCCACAAGTGCTTTCGATGGTCTGACCCCACGGGGCGGGGACTCGTCCAAGTCTAAGGACTGCTTCGAGGACTGAATGCTTAAATCCAGGCGTCCAACACAGCCATCTTCCTAAGTATGGAAGTTGAATTGCCGGCCCATACCACACGCCGCCACAAACCACAAACCACGGCTGCCGGAACCCGTGATAACCTTTCACCTCGAGGGCTGAAGCTCTGCGGTATTTTGAGAGACGAATGCATCGCATCGATATCCTTCAACTCATAGCCCCAAGACGACATAAAGTAGCCCACATCTTCCCTCGCAGCCAGATCCATTCTAACCATATATATCCACCACACGAGGTTGGATGTAAAAGGGAAGGGGGGACTGAAGAGACTCGGCTCAAAGCCTACGGCCGGCAGCCTGTCTCTAGGTATCTTGTGAGACCATACTTGCATTTGTTTGGCGTTAATCGATTCATCGATTTATACTGGGCAGCGAGACACTGTCCACAGACCGAAATATACCGATATTTTTTTTTTCCAGTTTAATACCATTTGAAACTGATTGCTCGATCCGTGATACTCCAATCATAAGTGGTAAAGCGGAATCCGTTAAAGCCAACAAGCACATAGAATCTGACAAGAATTTTCCATTTTATTCTTTATTTCAATCTGTGTATCGGGTTGGGGTGATCATGCGTCATTCTCGTTTCGTTTTCATATTTTCCCCTCTCTCTGTCTCCTCTCTTTTGATCCGTCGTTAACTCATTCCGAGCTGCTACTCGTTCATTTTTCCAGGCCCATACCCTTCTTCATCTGATCCATCTTCTGGCCAACGGTTTGGGTCACATTTTTGCCCGTCTCCTGTACCTTCTGGCTCGCACTCTTGGCGGTATCCATTGCTCGGTGCACAGGTTCGGGTTTGTCCGTGGTCGCGTACATTGAGTTGGGATCGTGGAGCTTGTGAGTGTCGTTAGCAAATCATCTATACTCTCACTAGCCTGACCCTAAATGTAAAGCTCAAAAGGAAAGCCTGTCTGTGTGCCTCGGAAGCTTACATGGGCATTCTCTTCGGCGTTGTCAATGAGGTCGTGGACTTCTACGGCCGCCTCGTCGGTGTAGCCGGTCTCGGGCTTGGGGTCCGGATGATGATGACCCGCCTTTTCGGGGCTCCTTTGTGTGCGTACACCCTGTTCCATGGTGAATGTTTTAGTACTGTAGTGTGATGATGACTAAAAACTAGGCAGTAATCTGTTAGGAGAATTGAGTCTTGTGTTCAACTTCGCTTGAACCGGACAGGACGCAATTTATCTACAACCATCCCAAACACCCCCTCTCTATATACCAGTTATTGGTTTGCTTTGATGAGTTTGCCTCACTGTCGTCATGCTGAGCTGTTTGTTGGAGAAGCGAGCGGTTGCTGGGACCCCAGTGGCGGGTTTTGTTCGGGACGGCACCACCACCCCGCACAATCGACAAACCTACAACGTCATCCGATATTCGAGCGTTGCAGTGGTAGTCTAAGAAGAATGGCCGGACATGATGCAGGCACGAAGAGCTTCGCCGGATGCGGATAGTATGGCAAGCGGTGGTGACGGTATGGCCAGACACGACAGCGAGATTTGAAGGGCATGCTTCCTTACGCATTGATCCCAATTCAGGAACATATTCTATTATGGACTATTGTTAATGAACTTGCGTGTGTCATAGCGGGCTGTGCTTATGTTTATCAGGTACACAAGCGCCGTGGCCTAACCTGGTTCGTTCATTTGTCATGAGTTTGCTCAACTAGAAATCTAAAGCAAGTAACTGGCCATATTACGACCGGATCCACTCAAGAAAATCGCACAGCCCACCAGGGCGGCTTGAAATACGTGAACTTATAGTGAAGAGTTTAATGGAGGTTCAAGCCGACGGTGGCGTACTTAAACTTGTCACAGACCAGACAAAGCGTTGATTCTGTGGCTCAGAGCCAATGATAAGGTACAGTGGGGCTCCAAAAGTCTGTTTCCACCCCACCTACTTAACGCGTTTCCGCG
>MU857872.1:0-13933 GCA_033296725.1 Corynascus novoguineensis | reverse complement strand
CAAGCTCCCGAGATTGCCTTCCCAGGTCGCTTTTCTCCCTGCGCACCTGCTCCTATATCCTGAGTGCCCCTTCCCGATATCCAGTGGGTTCAACAGCATGCCTCGAGTTCTGACATATACATTGTTGGTTAGGAGACATGGTGGTGGAGTGCGACGCTTCGCACTTGGGTGGCCGACGCTAGATGTATGAATTGTGGGTAGGAACGTACCACTGCACTTCGGACGAATGACCGAAGACTCCAACAGCGCTTACATCGATGGCGAGTTGTGATCTCCTTCAGCCGCAGGACGGAGTTTAGCCCCCTTTGTGTTAACCGCGAACTTTTGGCCCCCAAAAAAAACAGGGATCTCGCTTACATACGCGGGTCTAGGCAGGCAGGCATATAACCGTGATGTTGACCAATCAGACTAACCAGTTCGACTTGGGTTCGTAGTGCTTCGGCTCGGCGCTTTGCTGGACAGCTTTGCACTAAGGCTACATATACCCAGTTCATCCTTATGACCAAAGTCAGATGTGCTCATCAGGGCTAGCTAATTGTTTTGAACTGCCTTGTTTTTGTTGCTCGCTATGATTCGGCTTCCCAGCATGTCAAATATCGCTTGGCCTGCGACTGCTGTTTTAAGTGCAGCGGTTTTGTATTTCGTCCTTCGCCTCACTGCCAAACGCCGATTCTACCGTACCCATGATCTTGTGCGTACTTCAATTTTGATTCTCTTAATCCTCTTTAGTTTGCATTCACTGCGAATGATAAGGTGCTAATTCCTTCTCGCCCTTGTTGTACAGCCCAAACCACCACACGACCCGATCTGGGGCCACTTGAAGATAGCCGGGGAATACTTGGACAAGGTCATTGGAGACTACATGCAAGGACCATGGACGGAAATGATACAAGACTTCGACCTCCCAGACGTCTTCTACCTCGACATGTGGCCCTTTGGCCCAGAATTCATCATCTGCGCGGGCCCCGAAGCTGCCGCAATTCCGACTACCGTCAATGCCTTCCCCCAAGCAGACATTGTGTCCAATGTTCTTGGTTCTGTAACTGGAAAAAGCTTCATCGAGACAACGAATGGGCCACTGTGGAAGGAGCTGCATCAAATGATGGCTCCGGGATTAACGCCTGGCGCCATCAAAATGTATCACGACCTCATTGTCGATGAAGCTAAGTCACTTCATGATCGGCTGCGACGTCTGGCTGCATCCGAAAATGTCGCCAACATGGGCCTCGATTTGGGGCAGTACCCATTTTCCATCATCTGGCAAATCTTTTTCGGAGACAAACTTGATACCAGCTCGAGCCTACTTAGAGCCACAAAACGACTGAGTGACATCAGTGGTGTGACCAGAACCGTCTTCAATCCAATCACCATATGGCAAGAGAAGAGAGAGCGTGCTGCTATTGTAGCACGATTGGATAAGGAGATCGACAAGAGCACCCGGTTTTGCTTTGAGAGACTCAAAACACAGAAGCCTCTCCCTACCAGGACGAATGCTATTTGCCTTATTGACAGGATGCTCCTCGACCAGGTGAAGGCCGACTTACCTCTTGATCATCGTCTGATGAACCTTATCCGAGATAAGTATGTCGCTATGCAGAGTATGGATATGATGGGGGACACTTCGGGGCTGACACAAATATGGCAGTGCGAAAGGTCTTTTGATTGCAGGCTATGGAACAACGACCGACACGATAAGCGTGCGTACAGATGTGCCCTTGATCCCACTTTTGACGCGAGACATAATTAAAAAATTTTCGTCATAGTATGTTTTCATGCTCCTTTGGTCGTTTCCTGAGGCTCTCCGAAAGCTTCGAGAGGAACACGACCAGGTCTTCGACAAGGACTTTGAAGGTACCCTCCGGCTGCTCAGAGAAGACCCGGGACGCCTGAATAATCTCCACTACACCACCGCAGTCATTCAGGAAACACTTCGAATGTTTCCCATCGGCATGGTGGTCCGGAAGCCACCACCTGGCATGTGAGTCAGATTTGAAAACACTCCCTCCACAAGCAAATGCACTAACGCAGAGACACCAAGGACCTCATTTGAGCACAAGGGGAAGACATATCCCGTCAAGGAGAACCACATCTTTGGCATCCTCGGCCACTCAATCCACTACGACCCAGAGGTTTTTGTCAAGCCGAGCGAGTTCAGGCCGGAGCGCTTCCTGGTCCCGGATCCAAGCTTTCCCCGTAGCGCCTACCGTCCCTTTGAGAGAGGACTCCGCTCATGCCTCGGTCAGGCGCTGGCAATGAGCGAGATGAAAGTCGTCCTGCTGATGCTCGCCCGCTGGTTCGACTTTGAACTGCGGGACCATAACCCGGCCTCTGAGCCGCGCCTGCGCCACACCAACATGGATACAATCATTGGAAAGCATGCATTCCAGAATGGTAGATTTAGTGCCGGTCCAAACGGTGATGTGATCATGAAGGTTAGGTTGGCTGCTAGGAGCGAGTAACTTTCAGGCAACTTCTGCGGAGGCGGCCTGTGCTAAAAGATGACATGGTGGGATACAGATTGCACTGAGCCTGGGTGATAACTCACCTTGGGATGAATTAATCCGTATTTATGTATCATAACTGTTTGGTTGAATCTCTGCATGGTCGTTGTATAAAGAAGACTTGCTTACGGCTTTGGATTCCTGAATCAACCAGTCTGCAGTGCTGCAGGTATGTTGACAACCGTAGTACTGCTTACTAGGAGTTGCCCGCTCAAGTACCTCAAACAGGAGGACCATTCCAAGCCCAAGAGGAGGAAGCGAACCTGCCCTTGTAAGCAGGAGCTTCACATCTTCAGTTCTCGTGCCCCTCAAGTTTTGATTTCTTGCGATATTTATGGTGATTATTTGAAAATGAACAGGCATCAGATCCAGCCAATACCGTTAACCTTCAGAACTTCGTATTGGAGCAGCAAGCAAAGTGACCACCTGAAATCAACAAATGCATCTTTATCAGAAATGCTTGGTCGACAGCATGACCTCTTTGAAATTCCGATGTGAAGCTTGACTCCTAGATTCCCAATATAATGATCGTCTCCTACCGCCCCGTAATATTCTCGCGCCGATGTTAGGCACCCTTGTCCCTACTGTGACGTGCTGAAAGTTATTGGCGTTGCCGCCAAGAGTTTCCGGGCTCTTAAAAGCCCTAGTTTTGCCCGGTGTCGTGTACTGTCCTTCTCGATTCTCTCCTTCTCAACCTTCCGTTGCTGCTCTCTTTCGCCCTTCTTTCTCTCCCCACTCACCTTCTCCCTCGCCTGCGAGAATGTCTTCTCTAGCCCCGTTTGCTCCATCACGGCCTCACGATCCGTACCATAATCTCATTCTTCTTTCCAGAGAAGGGTCAGACGAGTGGACGGTCAACTTAGGCGGCGCGGTGGCTGTCGTCGT
Organism: Corynascus novoguineensis; assembly: GCA_033296725.1. Lineage (NCBI taxonomy): Eukaryota > Fungi > Ascomycota > Sordariomycetes > Sordariales > Chaetomiaceae > Corynascus > Corynascus novoguineensis. The sequence continues at coordinate 10,547 of MU857872.1, read as the reverse complement.
TGTCGTGGTTGTCGTGGCTGTGGCTGTGGCTGTGGTGCGGGTGCGGACGTTACTTGTGCTGGGCAGGGGCAGGTCTGTAGAGTTCACGTTGCTATTATTGCTGCTGTTGATGTCGTCGACGTGGGCCATGTTGCGGATTTGGCCTTAGAGAAGTTAGGTGTCGAAGGGGTGGTTTGGGATGTGGGTGGCGTTGCGGGGGATGTGCGTTCTGAATGGGTGCCAGAAGCCTTTAGTTTCTTTCATTAGCTGGCATTGTACTGATGGTGAACTAACGTTGGAAGAATGTAGGGAGGATACCTTAACGAAATATAGAACTCTCTGGCATCGGGTCATGACTGACTCACGAGGTTGATAAGGCCGGGCTGAGAGTCGAAGGCTGGACCAGCGGCGAACCTGTTTCCGGCGTGGGCGGCGACGACGGTGGTTGTAATTTGCAGTTGGCGGTATGAGCCAAAGTAGATTGTGGTTACCCAGGGTCAGAAGCAGATCAATCCCCATCTGTGGTTCGGGTTCCTTAGTGAGCAGATCGGTTTATGGTCTGCGGCATCCTCCGACCCTTAACTACACGACCCCTGGCTTGCACTTCTCTCTCATTTTCAACTTTTCCCCTTCAGGTTGAAGCTGGAATTGATTTCGGGCTTATCGTTTAATTGCCAAATCAACTTGGTGTTAGAACCACAGTCGCTGGGGATCCCATGTCTCAGACACTTTGGCTCGCTGAACGTGCGCCATACGCCTGTCTGTACTATACCACAAAGAGAGCGGCATTTCTTTATTCTACTGGCTCTAAGTTTACCGGAACGGTCTTCGTTTCTTGAGCTTTACTCGTACTTCCCCAGTAAAGCCGGGCTTTTAAGCTAGCCAGGTAGATACAAAGATTTGATTCGCAGCGGGTTTTCGTCCCTTAAGTGGCGATTACGTCTCTTATTCTCAGTGCTTGTCCAGGAGCCTAGGTCCCTATATTAGGCATTGGACGCTAATCTGGTTGACCCTTGTACGGTAATTAGACTAGAACACAGATAAATAACGACCTCGTGAGGGAGCTGCTGTAGGTGAGATATGAAAGGAAGATAGCGACATGGAAGGCAGCCTTGGGGCATCATGAGCAAAAGAGACATCAACCAAGGTACCCAGGGCCAAAAAGGTCATCTGAACTCGGATACCGGGAATCGAACCCGGAGCTGTTGAGAGGTTCACTGCTGAGCAATGAGAGTCAACGATGTTAGCCATTACACCATACCCGATGATGGCGCTGTTTTTGCTGATGTTGAGGCAGTTGCGGTGGAGTTTTATGTCTCGAAAACTTTTTGCTGTGGGCCATGGACTGCTGTTTCGCGCCAGTTGCTTAACTGCGATTCGCGGACGAAGGCGGTGGGGTGGACCTTAGCGGATCCAGCCTCCACACATACATATGCACTAGCCTTACTATCATGAACCTCGTATCCGCTGTTTTCACATAGCGTTCCGTTTATAGTGATTTGGAGTGTCTGCTTCGGGGATGTAATAACTACATTTCAAATAGAAACGCAACTCATGCTAGTTAGCAGGTCACAGTCATTGTTTCATCTAAGCACGTAACTAGCTGAAAACATCTGGTATAGTTATACACATCCTAGTATAGGTCCTTTTCGGACTTCAAGTTATTTTAGTAACTTAGGAGTTGAAACATAGTTATTGCAGCTTTACCAACTTCCGTTTTCAATTCTCAATAAAAAAGTATTTCTCAGCAAAATGCACATTTCGTTTCGTCTTGTGTTAAGGTGGTAGCAAGGCCTCCTAGGCGGGACTGCACGTGTAGAATCACCCGACATGGCATTAAAGGGTGAATATAGTTATTAATTCCCATCAACATTGCGGATTAGGCCCTAGGATGGTGCTGACGGCGCCAGGTCCATACACCACGAAAGCATGCGTGCTCCAGGCTCTCATTTGACGCTGATACTTGCGATGCGTCCAGAAGTTATCAGGCTTTTGGCTATGAGCTACAACTCACTGTTTACGTCGTAGGACCATTGTCATGGCCGATGTGGTGATCAGTCTCTTTAACGCTCCAGATGTGTGGGCAGCACCAGTAGCTACGCGGTTCTGATCCGCACTGGGAGCATTGATGTGCCATAACAAGCCATGTGTTGAACCCACTGGGTATCGGGAAGGGGCACTCAGGATGTAAGAGCAGGTGCGCAGGGAGAAAAGCGACCTGGGAAGGCAATCTCGGGAGCTTGACAACAGGCCCTTTCCAGGGTTTAAAAAGGCGCCCACCAGTAATCAACATACAAGCACAGAAAAACAGCTCAAAAAAAAAGGCACTGGTCTCAGCAACCAATTTAAGCTCGATCAATCCCGCAACCGTGAATCGTGGCTGTTGGACTTCCAACACCATGTGAGATTATGACCGGCTGGTAGGCATGGCAAACAGCAAGATTCGCGCTCAAGCTGAGGTATGGTGTGATCCTCGGAGCGGTCACGTAGGTGGCATCCACCGCCCCAAATCTCGTGCCATCAGAGGTCTGAGATAAACACTACGAGGAATGATAAAAACATTCCAATCGCTTTGCGCCTTCGTAGGGTCTCGAGTTCTAGTGTTGAAGCTCAAATCAGGATATCCAACGTATCGACCGCTTCTTGCGCGATGAACCCGAAAATCGGTCAGCTCAGCTCAGCTCTTTTCCGCTTGCGTCTCGTGGGCCTATAAATGGAGAGTGAGAATAGAAGACAACATGGTGACATTGCCATCTGGGCATGTCGCTAGGGGCGTTCAAGGTTCCAATCACGCCCACTATGAACCTGGGTTTGAGGGTTACACTCCGTGTCATCCGCCTGTCCATTTCGCCGCAGCAGTAGTGTTTGTTATCAACCGACTTTGTGACAAGTATGGCGGTGTGTGGGTTTGCATTCATTTTTCTTATGGCTTGACTAGATGTGGAACTCGAGTTGGAGTTTGGTTAATTATAGCCAAGCCATCCAATAAAGAGGCTGGCGTTGGGAGATGCCGCCAAGCTTGCTTGTCTTGGAAAGGTAAAAATACATGGTAACAAAATTTCCATTAACATTAACTTGTGAGCACAACGGGTCCTACGCATTTGTGATGGAATATCGCGCTTGGCTGTGGACAAAACACGTGAGAAATAGCGACGGGTAAGACATGGGGACGGACAGGAAGTGGAAGACCTCTCAGCACTAATATACTCTGATTGGGTAGAAGTGCTTGTAACAAGTTATCCGCACCAGTCAGGTATAAGCAAAACCGTTTCTTTGGACAAAATTGGGACAGTACTCTCTACATACGTCAATTAGTTTGTTTTGCGTGCTTCGTCAGGTACATGTACATGTACACTGCATATCGAGAGTTGCCGAGTCAGTTACCGGGTCAGGGATTGATGCGCCTCCCACACTAGCGTCGAGCTACCCCTGGCTCGGGTATGTGGAGGTTATCAATCCGAAAGACCCGATCGCCCATCCCGTTTGTGATGACCTCTGTTTTCCCTTCCAGCTCTGTGTCGCCACGTTCTGTTCTGCCACCGCCTCTAACGATTGTGCTCCCCCTCCCGTCCCGACAACCCTCCACTCGCGTCTTCCACAGTTAATCATGAGTACCATTGAGGTTGCCGGGAGCTCAGCCGATCCAACGGCAAACGACCAGGGACTGTTCCAGTGCGGATCGTGCAAGCGGCACTACAACCGCCTCGATCACCTGGCACGCCACGTTCGGTCTCGTAAGCGAAAAGAGCCCAGAGGCTCTGTGTGTGAGTGATGTGCTCGCAGGCTGACAAGGTGTTCGGGAACTGCCCTTCAGATACCAACTTCAAGCCACACCGTTGTTCCATCTGCGGCAAGTCGTTCTCGAGGACGTAGGCGGCCCCAATTCTTTTTGATATTGAATTGTGTAGACTTCTTATCTGCTCATACCAACACAGGCCATCTAGCGTTTACTGACCAGAGCTCTTCGTTGATAGAGACCTGCTGAAGCGGCATGTTGCCGCCCACGATGTGCGCAGTGCCAAAGTCAACAACCTGGGTCGCGCCGCTGCCGAGAATGTTCCAGGTCGAGTGTCGCAGGCTTGCCGAGCCTGTGCCGCGAACCATGTTCGTTGCACAGAGGTGAAGCCGTGTCGACGGTGTGCCGAGAAGGGGCTTGAATGCGTCTACAAGAGCGACGATATCTTGACGCCAACTTCGCCAGTCAACTCACAAACCAGCCAGCAGAATCTCAGTTCCTCATCGTCCATGCTGTCCAGCCTCGAGGTTCAGGTAGCAGAGCCAATGACACTTGACGCCCACTACGCCGAGCCTCGAGAGGATGCTGAACAGTATCCCTCGCATCCCGCGCCACAGCCTGGCGTGCAATTCCAAGGGGGCGTGCCCCCACAGAGTGCCTATCACCCGCCGGCCTCTGGGCCCGCAGCGGGCCCCGTCATTCACCCACCTGCCTTTGGTAAGAACAGCTAACCCTCCACAACTCGTACCCTCTCTTCTTGCTTGCTTTACCCTGTTAAACAGCGGGTTCTGACAAGATGTAGTGGACAATTTTATGAACGCTCAACCGGAGCTTCCTCCGGGGTGCTACATCCCAAACCTCACAGACTGGAACTTTCTGCCGGGGCTGTGGTCAGCGCCGCCAAGTACTCTAGCTATGGGACAACCGTTCCGAAGTATCGATTTGGACGATGTCGACCTCCAATTTCTCGACACGTATAACACGGAGGTGCCCTTCGAAATAAGCGGCCCCCTTTTCCCCGAACCCAACTCGTATGTTGCTCCCCCTTCGATGCCGGACTTGTCAAACATGCCTCATCCGGCGAGGGGTGCGTCCGAGGCATTTCGAAATTATCACTGGCAGTTCCGGCCGAACTCAAAGGACCGTGGAGGACAAGAGGAACACAATCTCTCACTGCCGTCAAATGCTCGCGATACTCCTGGGCCGGAACCCCAGATCTCCTTCTCCCGGCGCGTCACCCCTGCCCGTCTTGGACCTGCCGCCCGCGACGGCATCCTAAGTGTTGTCATCAAATCGATACGGCCCGACAACCTGCGCAAGGCGATCGCATCCTTCCCGAGCGTTGAGCTGTTGGATGCCTTGATCCAGTTCTACCTCAATTCACCCCTCGCTCGGGCGGATTCCTTCATTCACGCCGCCAGCTTCGACCCAAACGAGAAGAGACCGGAGCTGCTGCTCGCGATGGCTGCTGCCGGAGCCATTCTCACCTCCGATCCGACCCTGACCAAGTTAGGGTACGCGATGCAAGAGTGCCTCCGAACGGGGATACCTCCCCTTTGGGAATCTGACAACTCACTTGTCCGGGACCTCGAGCTCACACAGGCATTCCTCATCGGTCTCGAGATCGGTCTCTGGAGCGGCGATGGACGCAAGGTCGAGATCACCGAGAACTTCCTGCAGTCGCCTCTAACCATGTTCCGACGTGGGGGCCGGTTCCGTAAAGCGCACTATCCACCCGTTGTCATTCCGGGCAGCGGAACCGACAACGAGCATGACAACGGGGCAGCCTGGCGATCGTGGGTTGAACGAGAGTCGTTCAAACGCACTGCTTACCGGCTTCTCCAACTGGACCTCAACTGCTCAATGTACCTCATGATCAACCCAATCATCTCCTACGCGGAACTCTACCTTCCCCTCCCCTGCGCACCGGCTCTCTGGACTGTCTCGTCTCCGCAGCAGTGGAAGAGCCTCCTCACCCAATATCCGACTCTCGCCGATCAACCTCCCCCTATAGCCGACTACCTTGACGACCCAGGGGCCTTCAAAGCTCAATATTTCCACTACCAATACCACCAACGCCACCGCGGGGACCTGCACCCAGTTCTACTTGACTTTCCCATCGCAGAAGAAGCCTTTCTTGCCTGCGCCTGGTTTCTGGCATGGGAGTGCATACAGCTCACCTCGCTACAGCGCACCTGCCAAACGGCCAAGTCAGGCGGCGGCCGGTGGAACACGTTCCTGCTTTCCTCGCGCCGCGAGGAGCTGCTCAAGCTGCTCGAGCATTTCCGGCTCAGCCTGGCCGCCACAGCTGACCCTAGCTTCCCGGTTACCCCAGAGGCTGCGGGCAACCACCATCATCTGCAACACCAACAACAACACCAGCAGCACACCGCCGCCGCGAGCAGCGGACCAGAGGCTTCAGCTCACCAGCAGCAGCAGCAGTTGCTGCAGCTGCAGCACCGGATGCGCCTGGAGCTTGTCTTGATGCACCTGCACACACCGTTCGAGGATGTGCAGGTGTTCGCTGGTCTTGAAGGCGCCGAGTCCTCGCGGGCCGCGTATCCGGCCGTATTAGAGTGGGTGGCAACGGCCGCGGCGGGGACAGGCGAGGCGACGGCCGCGCGGCGGGCCGTCTGCCACGCGGGTCAGGTCGTGCGGTTCGCGAGCGCCGTCGGCAGGGGTATGCTCCAGGGACCCGCGGCCCTCATGGTATATCAGGGCGCGCTGGTGCTCTGGGTGTATGCCTTGCTGGCCGGGAATAGGGCTGGAGGGAAAGCAGTGGCGACCACGGGGAAGCGAAAGGGCAAGGCGAAAGCGGGGGATGGCGATGCGGGGGGTGGAGGAAGATCTGGGGAGGTCGTGGTGCCTCCGCCAGATGCGGTGTGGTTGGACGGGGAGGACGATCTGGCACTTCAGAGGTATACTCACTTCGGCGTGGGGACACCTTGTCTCAGGGGGTCAACGGCGGCCAAAGGGGGGGAATCGGCGGTGCCGACCTCGCTATGTGACCCGGAAGGGGTATTAGGGGCTGTCATTGGGCTATTGAGAGACAATTACGAAGGCCTGCCGAAACCGACCTTGGTGGAGAGGCTGCTGCAGCTGATGGAGGCTCTTCAGAGGTCGTCGAGTGGGATGATGGATTTTCATAGACAGCTAGACCGGTAGTTAAAATGTAATACAGATTTAGGGCCATCCACCTACTCGATTCGTTCTGTATTTATGAAGTCATCGTGTCCGACGCCATCCTCCGCCCGTATCGCCACAATCCCATAGATAGGTATTTCGGAAAGGCAGACTGCCACATGGTGGAGTGTCGGCAAACTAGACCAGTCCCCCACGGTGAATTCAAATTGGCAGTCTTGGCCCAGGTAGATCTTCTTCACGGCCCGAGTTGCCTCACCGCCGCCGCCCTCCCTGACGAGAACAGCATAGGCGGCATCTGCTTCCCCTGGTTTACCGACGGCTGGAACATAGCGATAGAACAGAGTTCCCGCCTCCTTAGGCTTGCGGAAAACATGCGGACCGAATGATGCTTGAGGATCAGCTTCAGGTTCGGCCCTGTTTTCGGCTGCCTCCTGCAATCCGTCCAATTGCAAGTGCAGGAACCTTTGCCCTCCCCAACTGCACTCAACACGGGCCGAACTCTCCGCTTTCTTTATCTCGATATCAGCAAACAGCTTCGGCATGCCCAACACTTCTCGGCCGCTGATAACAGGATCGGCCAACGATCCCAGCAACACCACGAGGAACGACCCGTGCACTTTGCTCCCATCCTTACGCGTGTACTGCACTCCGTGAACCCAAAGACCCAGATATTTGTACCCGCCTTTGCCGAGCCACGCTAGATTCCGAAGCTCGGTACACCGAAAACTGGCCTCGGCTACTGTGCCTGGAGAGAAGAAACTGAACTCGGGAGTGGGAAATAGCGTCTTGAGGTAGGTAGCCGACGTTCGGAAACGAACCGTGTAAGTGGTGAAGCGCGAGTCGCGATCCGAGATGGGGCGGCCGTAGTGATCCTGATGGGGACTGGGCGTGGGCCCAAAGAAAAGGGGAGCCCGCCGGTGGACAGGGCCGTTACGGGTCCAGAGAAGCTCTCGAAGGGCTCGGGTTGAGTTATGCCACTCATCGTGCTCGAAACTGTACTTCATAAACTCCATGACTGATATTGGTCTGAGCAATTGTATCTCGCGGCTGGACTTGGACAAGGGGTAACGCTGGCTTACTAGTAAAGTTGCCGCGGTTGGCGTCGTTCAGGTCCATACCCGCCAATCTCGTCAAGGTCTGGACTTTGTGTGCCCTTTCATCGCGTACTCTCTCATACAATGCCAGGCGTTCGGGGATGTCGCTGGCGGTGGTGCCCCGGGGCAGCAGGGCACACAGAGATGCGGCGTCTTCAATAGCCATGGCAGCTGAAGATCCATGTCAACATAATTTGGAATGTAGGGATGCCGTCGACATGGTCATCATACCTCCTTGCCCCTGGTGCGGCAGGATTGGGTGCGCCGCATCGCCCAGCAATACCAGCCGCCCCTTGTGCCATGTTGGGATCCTATCCATGTCAAGCAAAGTCCAGACTCTGAGGGCGCTTGAGTCAGCCATATCGAGGAGAGCCCGAACAACTGGCCCGAAACTGTTGTACACGTCGAGAAGGACCTCCTTGCTTGCATCTCTGTTCCATCCTAAAAGAAGTCAGAGGAGCCGCACCGCGAATATTTGTTCACTTGTTCACCCAGAATCCGACAGGACTCACCTTCACCTTTCGAAGCCGACAGCTCGCTTGGATGGATAGCGACAAAATTCATTGTGGTATTGTTGGAGCAGGGATACATGACCAGTCGGCGGTCGTCTCCGAGAAACATGGTCATGTATCCGTCACGGGTCACCAACGCCTCTGTAACCGGGTTCTCCCGAATTTGGCTGACAGGGACCATAAACCGGAAGGCACTTTTGCCGGATCCGAACGGTTTCATACCAAAACCGCAAACTATTCGTCGAGTGACGGACTGAAATTCGGCGTCAAGGTCTGTATCGTTGTGAGTGACGACGTGGGATTTTGCTCACGCTAACTCCATCCGCCCCCAGCACCAGGTCCCCAGTGTAAGAAGATCCATCCTCTAGCGTGACAGTTGCCGTCTCGGTGTCAACTGCTGTTACAAGGCTCGAGGTGTTTTAAACAGCAGGCGTCCCCTCGCCATCCGGAGACAAGACTTTTCTTTTTAACTCTTCGTGAAAACTGACACGGTGGGCAAGTAGCCAAGTCTAGCAGAAAATGCTGATCATTAGCTACCAAACCCCGAAAGGTCTTACCAGGGGCAATGCCACGAACGTGCTGCCAAATGGACAAGGACTTGCTCAAGTCCAACTTGAAATCTTGTTTCCCTTTTCCATCGTACCCGGCGATCTAGAACCTTAACTCAGTTAATTCCGCACATGATTCGTGATTCGATATCTCCCACTCACACCGTTGATTGGGTTGGCTTCAAACGACTCAGCCAAAACACCAAACCTCTGAAGAATACCGTAGCAATTCGGGGCTAGGTGAAGAGCAGCGCCCGTTTCTTGAGCGAGGTTTGACCTTTCATAGAGCTGTATCTGGTAAGACAAGCCAGCAATTCCAATTTGACTCAAGCTAAGGTACGCCTACCGTGACCCGATGCCCTTGCTGACGTAGCCCTAAGGCAGCAGTAAGACCACCGATGCCTTATATATTGGATTAGTTAGTTCGTTTTCAACCTTGGTGTGAGTAGGAAAAAAAAACCAAGGACATGTACCTGCTCCAACGATCAACACGCACAACGGGCGCGGAGGAACGCCAACGTCCGACATGACGAGGTGAGATTTCCAAGCTAAGTGTACGATTTGCTGTTCTGGTCGCCGAATTTGACAGGGCGGGGCTGCCATTTTCGGGTGTCTTGACAGTGCGGGGCGCTTGGTCACAACCAGGTACTTGGTACCTCACCACCCCTCCAATCAATTCATCTGCAGATCCACGACCCCACTTGCTCTACCCTCCAATGAGCGTCCTAGTCACTGGGCAGTTACACAGTAGTTCGAGACAGCCTCGACTCCCGAAATCCAGGGAACTGTTTTCTTCAACCTAGCTGATACCGGGAAAAGGTCATTTGTATGTATTACAGGGTTAGGGTTGTGCAGGCTTAACTTGCACATCGCCTGCGCGCCGCTGCGCGCCTGGGACTTTCTCCTACTATCATCACAATTCATGACCACAACAACGTTTCCCCTGCAACCAGCAGCATCGTGCCCAATCCCGGGTATTACTAGCATCCATTTTCGGCTCCCTAGTACAGCGGCGCAGCGGCGCAACCAGATATAAAATGGCGTCCCTCTCGTTTCCCATCGTTCCCGGCTCGTTGGCTGTTCTTGTCAGAGTCGGTAGCCCTCGACACTCAACGCCATCGCCATGCCGGCACGTCGCCCGCCGCGGCCGCTGGCAGACCGCAATGCTGATTTCATCCGGCACTTCACCGCGAAGCAGCAACAAGCCGAAGAACGGATTGCGAAACGGCCAAAGGCCCTCATAGCCGATCAACGCACAGCTCTCCGCAAGCAGCTCGAGGACACTTAGTTCCTTCAGCCAGACTATGCCGACGCGACTAAGATCAACATTGCCGGCATCCTACGAAAATAGATGAGGTAAACAGGTCACCTGCCTCGCATTCTAACGTATTCCATACCCTGTTCGCGCACCTACCCTGTTCGCGCAGCCAAAACCCCACTCAAAGTGCCACCCAATTTACCCGCAAGCAAGGCATCATCAAGTGTGACGAACCTCTGTCAGACTATCCTCTGAAAGGGTTCACTGAAGGTCGGG
>MU857871.1:0-14444 GCA_033296725.1 Corynascus novoguineensis | reverse complement strand
ACAGGGCTTTGCTCTTTCCCGTACGCTGTACGAGCTTCCCAACTGCGTATCACAAGCTACAATACCATCCCGAGTATTTGTCAAGACTCACATTTGCGGAACTTCGTCGTACGGTAACTACGGAAATGGTAGAAAACCCACGAGACACATAACGATGTTAGTAATTTTTTTTTTTTTTTACATCAATGCGCCAGGAGGCATGCCGGTCCTTCTACTGCTATAGACATAACATTTTGCTGTCATCCTGAAGAAGTTTAATAGTCGGCTTCGACAATATATTCTCTCTTAACGGTTTAGGTACCAATCGTTCCCTACAAACTTTCAATTCGCTTATCGAATTCGAGGACGACCTAGGTGCCTACATGGTAAGCATCCTGTTCAGTAAAGGACATAAGGGTCTGATGATCTCGTAACACATTCTTACATTATCTTCTTCCTACACAAACAGTTCCGTACATGACAAGAACGAATGCAGCTACAGTAAAACTACAGCTGGGCTTCAAACCAGAACTGAACTTTCGCCGCCTACCTCTCTGACACGACAAAGTGTTCTCAAGTTTTGCTGGGTTCAGCTTTCGAGCAAAACGTCACGACATGTAGTTAGGCAACGTTAAATAGACAGCAGATAGGAACCTCTTACGCCTTTCCATGTCACTGACACCGTTGCTCAAAGTCAGTGCCTCCTACCTTAGCTGTCGCATGGGATTTATGAGCCATGGCCGCTGGGGTGAGACCACATCCAAAACTGTCCGTCGGTCTATATCGAAGCTCCGACCCTTGAATCACCGAGATGGCAAATTGCTCGTTGTACCCAACAGCATGACAAAACTTTGTCTCCAATCGCCCTCGATTGCCGATACAACCAAGCTCCGAAAGTTAGGGTGTCTTGATTTACCAAGCCCCATTTTGGGCGAGTCTCCTCTGCCGATTGGTCCAAATCTCAGCTGCATGGAACATTTACGCTCTCCGTGTCAGACGGGGTCAGCATCATATTCGTGACCGGTGGTCATCCAAATGGGCTCTCGACACATATCTAATACGTAGTTATTAGGACTCAAATTAGTGAGAATCAGCAAGCACTCAGGTTCAATTCTCGCACGCTCAGTTGTTGTTGCAATTGCCTGGTCTCAGCCAATCAGGGGGCAAGTCTGGTACCGGTGAGCTTGACCTACCGGATACTACAAAAGTGTTCGCCCTCATCGTCATGACCGATGTTCAATTGGCTTGGCGGTAAAGGGTTCACGAAACATTACCGGAAGCTACTGCGAGAGAGGCACAAATGCTGCTGAAGTTGGTTGATGAACCGCAAACACTGGCCCATTTGAGCATCGGCTATTTCGAAATATGCATGCCGAGCACGCCCCCCGTCTTGCAATATGTTCGAGTTTAACCAACCTATTGCATCATAGCATTAGCTGGCGCCCGGAAAGCGTTGACGCGAATGGCATTTCATTAACTGCCGAGCCGCATGTGCCCGCAAACGACTGACGCTTGGCTTGCCCGATATTCACGAAGCAGAGTGGTGGTTGGGTTCCGAACTCCACGGAGTAAATTAAGATTCTATTAGGGTGCTCTAAAAGAATGTTTTGCGCAAAACTAGGGGACATGGCGAGGGACGTATGGAATAGAATATGAAGGAAGTGGTGCCTGTCTCTCCCAGAGCCTTTTGACCAGCTCAACTCGGCCCAAATCTGAGGCGTGTAGGTTCTGCCGTACAGATATACGCGAAATGGTTCTACCCAAAGTATGGGGGGCGACCCTCCTTGCCAGCCTTGCAGCTGCGCAGACATACCCTCCGGACGTGGTGGATGAGCTCGCGAAGGCGAGTTTACCCAAACTCGAGGAATGGCTCGCGAAGAACCCGCAAGAGGGATGTACTCTCGAGACGGCTGTCAGGCGGAAGGAATGGTTTGTTTAACCGCCTCATGTCGACGGGTAATCAACATCTGACTTCGCGCAGGAGCGACCTGACCGTCGAACAACGCAAGGAGTATACCGATGCCGTTCTCTGCTTGCAATCTAAGCCCGCCTTGACAAGCGATCTAGCGCCCGGGGCAAAGAGCAGGTTTGACGATTATGGTATGGTCCTTCGCGACGCCTGTCCCGCTCAGATATGTGCTGACGGCGGTGCTTAGTTGTGATTCATATCCTGCAAACGCCGAGAAACCATGGTTCGGTAGGTTCACCGCTCTTCTTGCCACAGAACGCGACCTATCTGACAACCCGACAGACCTTCTTCCTCCCCTGGCATCGTTATTACATCTGGCACTATGAGAATGCGCTCCGAGAAGAGTGTGGCTACAAGGGATACCAACCAGTAAGCTGACCCGTTTTCACCTTAATCTGGCAGCTACCTCTAACGCAGAACAGTATTGGAATTGGGATCGCTATGCCAAGGACCCCGTCAACTCGCCCCTCTTCGACGGCAGCGAAGGCAGCATGGGCGGCAACGGTGCCAAGGAGGAGCATAACGGCATCCCCATCCCCGGGGCGCCGCCACCGTACAACATGATCCCCCCGGGAGACGGCGGCGGTTGTGTGACCACCGGTCCTTTCAAGAAGTGCGTTTTATATTCTCCTTTACCCACTTTCAGAATGAATATTGTAATACTAACCTCAGTACTCCCTCAATTCAGCATGTCAGTCAACGTCGGCCCGCTGGCCCCGACACTTAACGTGGAGCGGAACCCGCAAAGGGACGGGCTTGGGTACAACCCGCGGTGTCTGCGCCGCGACGTCAACAAGAATGCGGCGGCGGTGACGACGGCTAACTACACGTATGACCTCATTACTAACAACCACGAGGTGTACTGGTTCCAGACCGTCATGGAAGGCCAGTTCCCGCAGGGCAAGTGGGGGGTACACGCAGGCGGGCACTACACCGTCTCAGGAGACCCGGCGGGGGACTTCTACGTCAGCCCCGGCGACCCTGTCTTCTGGCTGCACCACGCCATGATCGACCGCGTCTGGTGGATCTGGCAGATCCAGGACCTCGAGACCCGCCTCACTCAGGTCAGCCATACGAAGACTATGAACAACTTCCCGCCCAGCGCCAACGGCACCCTCGACGACCTGAGCGGCCTTGGCGTCCTCGCTGAGGACGTGACAGTGCGGGAGCTCATGAGCACCATGGGTGGCTTGGGAGGCAAGTTCTGTTACATCTATGAGTAGGATGTGCGAGAGAAAGAGTGAGGTATTTTAGGTAGTGGTCGCCGGAAATTGCTACGGTGAGCTGCGGTGCAAGAATCCAGGCTCGGCCCAAATTCGTTTGAACCCAATTTTCACGTTATTCCTGTCGACTCCGTCGTAAATGAACAGCTACTTAGTGACCTGCGAAACGCAAACGCGTAGTTATGTGAAGGACTATAATCCCCGCACCCTATAGTTATGCCATCCAAGGAATCGCATCAACTCTCAAAGCTGAAGGGCCTTGGCACGCTAACTACATCCCGTTCGTTGACGTTCAGTCATCAACTCATACTGTGTAAGAGGGACTTTAGAGCAGCAACCAGAGCTAACATTCTTCTGCGGCACCTTATCAGTCATCCCGCTCGATCAAGCGGTTAAGAACCAATCCGGTACACAGCTCCCCCCAAAACATGCTCAGCACCTTCAACACCTCGACCCGTTTCCGGTCCTACAGGCAAAACCCAGCGTGCCTCGAGAGATACATGGCATTGCACTGGTCCGATGACTGCCTATGGCTCTGCCGGGTAGGCAGCCAGGGAATGGAGTGCAGCCCTTCTCCGAACCATTTGACGTAGCGCCCCCCTAGCGTGTCCAGCCAGCCGTATAGGGCGAGGTCGAGCCCGTCTCCGACGTAGGGCACAACCAATCCGTCCCGGTCCCACTTGTCTGGGACCGGGTCCAGGAAGGAGGCTGCCCGTTCCGCCTGCCACGCGAGTCGTAGGGGGGTTATCTGGTACGGGTTCACGTACTCGTCGTGTAGGCGCACGTAATGCGCGAGCTCTATGGCCGCTACCAGATCACGGGCGGCCCGCTTGGCGACGCCGCGATATGTCTAGGAACTGGATGAGGCGGTGTAAGTGCGTAGACAGCTCGTCGAACTGGTGGGGTAGGATCCCCAGGGCTCTGTCGGCCGTCCGCGGAGAGTGGTATACAAGCGCGAGACATAGGCATGTAATAAAGACCTCGGCGTGGTCGATCTGCTATATCTCCCAGGGCTCAAGCGTGCCAAGCAGGCCCAACTCCTCGCCTTGATGCGTACTCGAGTTGCTAATAGCCGCCGTGTCCTTGTAGGTCTAGTGCACCTGGTCGTGGCCCAGGCGTTGCTCAGGATCTGGCGGCGGTAGAAGCTACGTACGAGCCGTCGCCGTTCCAAGGGCGAGAGTGGCGCCGTGGCAGGCGTCCCACCTCCGCCACCGAGGTCGAACGACACGAGCCGTGTTGTGACGTATATGTCGGCGATGAAATTGATCTGGTAGAGGGTACGGCAAAGCCCCTTTAGCTCCTCGGGGTAGGGGAGGGCATTGCCTTAGATTGATGATACGCTGTTGGAAAGCTCGTACAGTATATGGAAAAGAACAAAGCGCAGTAACGAGGTGGATTGAAGATGAACAAAGTGTATTGCCTTCTACAAAGGAGAGTGAGAAAAGATGGCTATTTATATACAGAGGGTTGGCAAATACCCCTGAGCTTCCAGCTGATACTACCAGATAGGGAGCTTACTAAGCTGTGCTCACCGCTTTCGACAATTGGTATACCATCTGGTGTTGCCGCCTCGAAGTGAACCGTAGTATATGTTGGCCATAAGGTATAGCTATTCGATATACCGGATCTGGTCTATCGGGTCCGAATGAGGGAACACAAAGAGGAACCTGGCGTCAGCTAGCGCCGGGCCCAGCTCGTTTTACAAGACCCGGAAAAGGACAGCCCGCCTTTAAATCCTAACGCGTTGGTACACGAAGCGAGCCGTGGCGATAAAGTAGGCGAGATTATAGATAGAATTGATCTCGAACAAGATCTTGTCGAACAACTCGGATGGCAGACTACCAAGATGATAGTAGGAGACGTTATAGGGGTCTATCTTATCCTCTGTCTACGTTTTGGGAGCCTTATTGGGCCATTTTGCTAGAGAAAAATGTATAGGGTTGATAAAGGCGAGGTAAATGGCTCTCTTCTTTTGACCAGCCGTTGTTGGATACAATAAGGGGAAAGTGTAGTACGATCGCTAGGGCCAGTTTAGATCTCTAGCCACTCAGGTTCCTCCGGACTCGGCCCGAGGGAGGGCTACGACTTTTTCGTCTTTCTACCATATATTATTTAAATCAAATCATATAGAGCAGTATACGGGCTCGGAGGCCAGTTTAGGGGCTAGTTTGGAGGCTATTTTTTTTTGGCATATACGTCCCTGCCTGAGTAGATTTCTAGATTGGTATCGGTACAATATATGCTGTGCTTTCTCAAGCCTCGGAGACGCTAGTGTCTAGTCCCTAGAAATTATCATATCCTCCTCGACAAGTCAAGTCCCGCTTAACTGCCCCTCTCCCCTATTGCTGACAAAACGATGCAACGACGCCTAGCTACACCGCTTAACCTTTAGACCCTCCGGCACGGGCCACCACGTCCAGCAGCCGAGGGGCCACCACGCCCTATAGACGAGGGCCACGTACCAGTTATAATGGGAGTAGGAGTGTCTTTCTTGTGTTGTCTGTCGTAGGCGTTCTTGACGGCGACGGGGCCTTTGCCTATACCGTTATATGTGGTACACTTCCTTTGGCCTGCCGGCTTCACATCGTCGCCGTAGAACCCGTAGCACTTGAGCATCTACCCGCCAGGCCTATAGGTGCACCGTGTGCACTTCACGTAGCCGCCCCTGTAATCCTGGTTGTGGCAGTCGGGCCTTTTCTTGTAGAAGGCGGTATCGTTAATAGAGTCGTTGCCACACGTCGAGTATTTGACCATGGTAATAGATTTTGTTGTGGGGGGGGGGGGTTTGTTGGTTGTCGGGGGATCGTTGATTGCCATCTGGGAATAGAAATAGGGTAGAGATTAGGGACGTGTGACTTTTAGAAAACTGACAGAGCCGTCGGGCAGGAGCTCTTCGCCTCTTTTCCTCCTCCTCCCAACGTCTAGCTCGCCGTTGGCCTCGTCCTGTAGCCTCTACAGGCGGCACGACGCTAAGCCTCGAGATCAATATTTTGGCCCTCTAGATAGTGGGTTTCGACACCAAGAGAGTAGCCAAGGCCAGCTGTGGTTTAAGTCTCAACCCGGACCGTCACCTAACTAAATAAGACAAGCTATTGGCTCTTGGTCGTGCTCTAAAACGTACACAATACGGTGGCGGCCGTCGGTATAGCCATCGCCTAACTCGACAGAGAAGGGCCCCCCCAACACACGCCAAAATTAGCCCGGCATAGCAGAGGGCTTGGCTCACCGGGCCCGGCCCGAGTCTATCGGCACTCGACCTGTTTTAAGAAACGTCGCCGGCGTGCTACGTAGGTGTCTGGAAAACCAAGGACACCCTAGGCGAAGTTCTAACTATATACTCTATAATCGCTGCTCCTACCTAGTAAGCTGTTTTGCTGCCGATATTTGAATTTGATATAGGCGACATTTTACTATAACTAACAAGACTAGTTAACGTAGGCTAGGACTATTCTATTAGCGTATTTAGATAGCAACATATAGCGAGCTAATAAACGCCGAAAACTTGCTGCCAGGTTAAGGTTTTGAATCACTACGCCGTTCTATATTTGCAGGAGATGAAAGGCGTGGCCGTATACCGAATGTACCTCCCACGAAGGTTTAGCCAAAATTAGAACCACCGACATCTGTACCAACAGAAGTGGCTCGCAGCTGGAGAATGGGGGCTGGCCTCATGCAACTCGCCACCTATGGTGTTGAACCCACTGGGTATCAGGAAGGGGGCACTCAGGATGCAGGAGCAGGTGCGCAGGGAGAAAGCGACCTGGGAAGGCAGTCTCGGGAGCTTGAGAACAGGATTTTTTCAGGGCTTAAAAGGGCGACCACCAGACATGAACATACGATCGAGCATCAAGCCAAAAAGAAAAAAAAAACTGCTGGTTTCAGCAGCCTGGTCAAGCTGCATACCAATTTCTACAAGCTCGATCAATTTTGTAACCGTGAATTGTGGCTGTTGGACTTTCAACAGTTGTGGACAAGGGCCCCGGCTGCGTCGCGACCATGACATTTGGCTGAATGGGAATGGACCCGAACAGCCTGCATGTTCTCTCATCTGATCTACAGATATATAGACGTACAAACTGTATCAGCTTCTAGTAAAATAAACCCCATAACCAGAGAGCTCACGGCAAATATTGGTTAGGACAGGACCGGCAGATATGCGGATACAGATCCATGTAGCTGGTACCAGCGAGTAGTATCCTGTCTTACACATCCTCCTCCCAATCATCAGAGTCAGGGTACGGCTCGTACTCTTCGTTGGAGAGGTGATCGACAATCTTGGCCAACCCCTGCGAATCCCCTTCGATGGCGCCGGTCTTGTCCTCATCGACCCATCCCTCAGTATAACCGCCGCCAAAGTCAATCAGCCAAGCATCATTGTTCTTGTCAATCATGACGTTCTCCACTTTGGCATCGCCCCAGACAAGGCCCGCGTTATGGAGTTGCTCGGCTGTCTCTTGAATCTGTCTCGCCCAACGCTGTCGGAGGGGAATGGGCGTGTGGAGCAGGCGGTCCTCGAACAAAAGCCCGCCATTTTCGCGGCGACGGTCAATGTACGTGAGCAGCAGGCCCAGGATTCTGCTGTCTTCTTCTACCGCTATAACACTACGAAGACGAGCAATGCGCGCGTCGTGCGCCAAGGAAGACTAAAGATCTGGAGGTGGGCTTCAAGGTCTTTTTCAAGCCCTAGATAGTCGCCTAGCGCGAAGGTCTTCAAGAAGTAAAGCGTCTTGTGGCCTGAATCGTCCAGCTCAACCAAAAACCGTGTCGGTGTCTCAGATAGGGCGTAGTCGGGCTTCTTAAACGAGACTCCAATTTCAAATGGACAGAAGAATTTGACGTACTGCCCAAGTTGTTGGGCAAGCTCAGGCTCGATGTCGTTTAGGGCCGGAACCCAGCGGCTCTCCTCGTCTCTTATAAGGATAGGGAACGGCTTGTCGTTTTCTACCTTAAGCCGACAACGGTACTCTTCCGGGAAGAAGTATTCGGAGAGAAATAGGTAAGCCTCCCCCGTTACAATTTTTACGGGGTCAAAAGACGGCGGGATATCGGGGGCAACTTGCAAGAAGACAGGCTCAAAGGCGTTGATGAGCCAAGCATAAAAGTCGTCCATCACGTCTTCCAGATGCTCGCCTTCATCTATGTCGAATTCCCACTCGTCTCTAAGAGCAGCGATGAACTTGTGATAGCGAGACTCGACAGCAGGCGAATTGCAAATGTAAAAGGGCGATATCTCGACGTAGAACTCCCTGCCGTCGCAGCGGATGGATGTGATGCAGTCGTCGGGACTATCGTGGCCGAGACGATCGCTCATGGCCTTTGCCAGGATGCGGCCGGGTTTAGCAGACGGAGCGGATGCCATCATGGATATATGCTAATAATAGCAGATGCCAACAGCATTCATGACGGCGAGTGTCAGCGAGAGATTAACACAAGGGGTTGCGATCTGCGGCTAAAAAATCGTGAAGAGGAATTTGAACTTTTGTGCAGCGTTAGGGAGCTAGTTGCTTGTTGAAAGTGTAATTAGCGGTCGCAGAAGTCCAGCGGGGCTGACATTTGTGCACACGTGCTCTGAAGCTGAGAAGAACAACAGGAGAAAGAAGACGCTCCAGATAGGTTGATACCCAGGAAGACGCTCAGGACGAGATTGTCGTCAAGATACCACCTACCGCACCTCATCTCCCAACTCCTGATGCCACGCCCGCACCTGAGTCTCAGCCTTTTTCCGGCAACGACGAACCATATCAGCCTTCGCCGCTTGACGACGAGGACATGAGGGAAATACAGGGCGAAGCACCTGTTTCTCCTGACCACCACTTGGCGCCCTACATAGACCAGGGACATTGATTTTCTATACTGCCTCCTTGACCAATGTACATAGCTTTGCTTTTGTCCCTGTAGATCACTCTAATCCGGTCTAGGTTTCGGGCTTCCTTCACTACTATGATACAGCCCCAGCCTTCATGGTTCTCCCGGCTCTATATCTCTCTCTCGATCTCCTCCCTGATTTCTACGTTCTGAACCTTGTTCTTTTCATTTTCCTCTACTCTAGATATTTTGAGGTCCCTTGGAAGGGCGGCTTGGCCACCGTGAGACGAACCGTACGGATGCAAAGCTCAATCAATCGCCGCTGTTGTGATGGTTGAGATCGTTTTTTTCCTGGGGTTTTCCCGACTCAAGTCTTCCAAGTATGAACATGCCTCTCCAACGAGAAAGGGACGGTTGCTCCAGCGGTGAGTCCAGGATCGGAAGAAGTTGGGGCTCAAATCCATCCACGAGACCAACGCCTGATTGGACGCTTCAACGTTGCCTAAGATAGACGCGCAGTTTGACCATTGACCATTCAACTTAATACTAAGTCCCGAGCTAACTATTTCTGTTTTTTTCGTACTCCCTCAGCTACAACCATGGCACCAAGCGACAGCGCGGCACCGCCGACATCTTGCGCCGCCCCCGATGCAAATGCGGCCGCGAGACAGTTCGCCCATGCCATTTCTGAAGAGTATCTCTACCATCGAGCGCAGGGGCTCCTTGCTCCATTCATTCCTTACCCGCCTGACTGTCCCATGGTCTTTGTCAAGTTTGGTGGCCCCGAGAAGCAAGCCGAGGGAGACATGCAACATTTGTCTCACTTTTGTTCTCTTGTGCTCTACATTGAGCCTGGAAGGTCTTCTTTTGCGCTTCGGCACTACTCAATCAATAGGCGGGATAATTTGCCCGATTCCGATCGCCGAGTGAGAAACCAAGGTGGGGGATGAGGGGTCTGAAACTCATGAGCTCCCATTCTCGCCGAAAATGTCAGCTAACTACGTAAAACACTCACTTACCCTGATTCCCAGCACCTTCCTATCTGTAACATGACCGCCATTTCAGGCATTAGACATCAGCTATGGGTCTTAGGTGGGGCCTCTCAATTTTATCTCCCTTTCGGTGGTTGTACGACGTGATGAGGCTTAATTGACATTGACCAGGACTGGTTCGCGCCACGGAAGCCATCGCATGGACAAGTATCTTCCCATATGCTTATTTCATGATCCAGTCGTTCAGGGTCTCGGAAAATGACATTGCATTCTATGCCGGTTGTTTGATAGCTGTTTACACCTTGGCGAATCCCTAACTGCCGTCACCTGGGCACGGGTTAGTGACAGGATCGGGAGGAAGCCAACCTTGATGCTTGGTTCATTCTGCGGTCTTGTCACTACTCTTTCTGTTGGGTTATCGCGGTCTGTTGCTGTTGCCATTGCGTCTCGCGCCTTCGGCGGACTATGCAATCCAAACGTCAGTCTTGTCCAGACCTGTACCAGGGAACTAGCGACAAAGGAACAGCGAGGTGAGTAAAGTTATGATCTTCCTTCCCTATCACTACTTAACGTGCTGCTGAGTACCCTACGGAATAGCGAAAGCATTCTCCATCACCACCTTTATCAGGTCTCTTGGGTGAGTTTCACCAGATGGCCCCGCCTGGGTCATGATGGCTAACTTCAGTCTTTTTCCGCTGTAACTTTCAGAGACCTCGTTGGGCCAGTTTTGGGTGGTCTTCTCGCAAACCCCCCCGCCGAATACCCATCCATCTTCCCTCAAAATTCCCTCTGGACCAATTACCCATTTCTCCTACCAAATCTTGTTGTGGGTATGCTACAAGTGCTTACCTTCATTCTCACCTTCCTCCACGAAACGCATCCGCGAATAACTGGGCACTCAGGCTCGAGGTCTTCGGTTTCCCGCTTTTTGAAAGGTCTCCGCTTTTGGCGCGGCCCAGTCAAAAACACCGCACACGCCCCCAGGTGGTATTGCAGATTGTGGCAGTCTCTCTCCTTGCCTCCCACAAAGTTGGCTCGGATTCACTCATGAGTACCTTCCTTGCCTTAGAGTCTTCAACTAATAACGAGATAAACGGACCATCGCCGAGGATCGTCTCGTTCCCGCACTCCAGGGGTGGATTCGGCCTCAATACATCGATAATCGGCATCATCTTCCTCACGGAGTTCATTTTCCGGGCAGCAATTCAACCAACTGTGATTCCCTGGTTGATTTCAAAGCTTGGGACTCTGAGCGCTTTTAGCTGGGTCCTTGGTCTGTATCCGGCCATGTACATTTTTACACCCTTCCTCCCAAAAATACCTTCGTCGTTCCATTTTGCTCTGTTGCTTCCGGACTTGTGTATCAAGGTGGCCCTCTCATCAGTAGGATATATCTGCTCTGCCGTCTTGTAAGTCGCACTAGACCCACGAATCAGCTTGTAACTATGCTTGCAGGTTCCTGATATCGATGCTTCTCTACCATGTAGGATTACGAACGCATCTCCCTCGAGCGAGGCGCTTGCCCGAATCAACGGCGCTGCTGCATCCTTTGCCTGTCTTGCAAGATCAGTCGGCCCACTTCTCAGCGGGAAGCTGTTTGCTGCAGGCCTCAACTCAGGCTACCTTCAGATTCCATTCTGGACGCTGGGGCTTGTTTCATTGGTCGGTGCCGTCGAGTCAACCTTTCTTGCCGACCACTGCTAGTTCATCCGAACCATTAGCGCGGTCGAAGCACAACTTCATATGTGGTGTTCCTTTTCCAAGCGACGCGGTGGGCAATATGTGATTTTCCTCTGATTTGGGATGAAAAAAATAGGTCCGAGGGAGGTCACAGTAATACTCGAAACCAAGAAATTGGCCACTTCACTGCTAGAGAGGTCAGTCTCGCATCGCCACCCACTTTACTTACTGGAGTTAAACCAAGCATGTTTTCCTTGTTAGCCTACCTACCTAGATCCTATCTATCAATAACCACCGAGAAACAGAACGTCTTCCCTTTCATCGTTTAGTTCTATAGCCATTTATGTGTAGCGTTAAGCCTGGCTAGCAAAGAGTTTCACCACAGATTTTTCGCACCCAAATGGTACAGCCGGTTCTTTTCGAGAAAGAGGTTAATTTCAATCTAATTCGATGATGCTCAACTTTTTCTCGGCTCGGAATATCGAGCATTGGAACCTAACTGTATTTTTCCCTGATGAATATCAGCCCGTGATCAGATTGTATCCCTCGGGCAAGAGGTTGAAGTTGATGATGCAAACGTCTGGGGCAGCGCAAATCTTGGAACTGTCTCGGCCTGAACCCCCGCACCCATGTCGCGCTGCTCAATGACCTCAACATTCATCATCCCTTTCCGATGAGTGTAGACGTAGGGCGTATTACAGGTGTGTTATTCGCGTTGTACTGCCTGGCCATACCAAATACCTTGCGTTCAGCTAGCAATGGATTGACACACAATGTCTCGAGCTCTTAGAAACCTTGGTCGCGCTGTTCGCAATGCTGTGGCGGAGGGTGTAGACCAGCTTGAAGCGCACAGCCGTTACTACCCACAGCAGACTCAACAAGTTCCACGCCACGATGTTTACCCCTACCAAGGCTACTACTACGACAACAACAACAATATGGACCAAAATCCACTCTACACTCACTTCCCACCACCATATCAACAACAGGTTCAGGAGCCTCCACATTCATGGCCTCTTTTGGTCAACTGTGATAAAAAGACACCAACTTCGACCTTCGCCTGTCTCCTTGACGCCATTTTTGCTCTTGCCCAGTCAGCTGACACTGTTATGCTGTCTCAAGACCTCTTGACTCCCGCCTGGCAGCAGTTTACGACGAACTCAGCTACCCGCCCCAAGACAACCTGCAGTTCCTCCTCTTCCGGGATGCCCAGGTTTCAGGGGACAGCAACAAGACGCGAGTAAACGAGGGCATGCAGCTTGTCTGGCGGATCTTTGGACTGGACTATGCCACCACCACTGCCGGGGAAGAAGGAGGAGGCGTGCCGGGTTTGACGAGGCAGGGGTTCCACACCATGATGGTACGCGACGCGGTCATCTATCCGCACGGACAAGCTGTGGCGTACAACGCACTGCTGGACAAGCATAGGGGACGGCTCTCTGCGCTGGCAGGCTGCGACTTTCCTGCGGGGGAAATTGGGGTTGAGTGTTTCATGCCCGAGGGCGTGCTCGTCACGGGGGATATAGAGACACAGAGGGACTATAAAGAGCGGCAGGAATTATGGGCGAGAGAGTACAGGGCGCGGTTTCCACCGGTTCAGTGTCAAGAAGGAGTTGGAGTGCCAGGGAATCTTATGGAGAATGCGGAGGGATGGGCGTTGGCTATGCAGGTGCAGACGTTCAAGAATGACATGACAATGGATAGTTTGACGACGGGGTATGCGGTGCCAGATGGCTGGGGAGGGTACTTCTATCATTACACGGGCGGTTTAAATTGGTAGTTTTCTGGGCGAAGGGGAGCTTGATTGGATCTTAGACTAACTTTTACTACGTACATACCTAGCCAGGGTCTTTAGAATGTCCAACTAAGGTTTCAAATCGGCCTCAATTATTCGTAGCGTAGCACCTGCTATGTGCCCGCCAATTACCCTCCTTCTCTGCCTTAAGCCTCCTTGACTTCAGACCGTGTCGGAACCAAAACGGAGAGCCGGCTCCCGTCAGGGAACCTCTACCAGATGATCGATCTATAAGAGACTAAACCCCCGCTGGCCACAGACCGTCATACAAGGGTCACAGTCGTCTCTTGGCCTCCTTCAATACGAATCCTTTTAAACCACCGCACAAGTCCAATCCGTTTAATTTACTTTGCTTGCCAGTTTTCTCCACGAAAGGACAGACCCCATCATTTTAGCGACGTGCCTGGTGGAATATGGGGCCCTGCTTGCGTGACATTCTCGTGGCCATGGAACCCACAGAAATATTGTTAATAGATCTATCCTGGGGGTTTCTCTCGGCAGGGTTCTGAACTTGGAGCTAATCGAAGATATATTATAGGCTTCTGGGCGTAGACCTCGATATTTAAGAGGGGACTGCCAGAGTCTCCTTGTGGCGGCCGATATACCGTTTCTCCTCTCTTGTATCGTGAGCGCAATAAGTAATCCGCAGAGAGACAATCTGACATCGTTTCCCATCCATGTAATCAAACCCAGAGCAACCGTGGCTCCACGGACAAAACATGTACGTAACACTTATCAGTATCAGGATTCCGTTATCATCTGGCTTATTCCCCTGTGCACTCCCGGGCTCATGCATTCGGTGGCTGTTGTAATCAATGCCGCTCTCGATGGGGCCCAGGACTGATTCGGTGCACTTGGAGTCTCCGAAGGGTGTACGGGAAGCAAAGCGGACGTGGAGAAGCTCTTCCAGGGCAAGACCGGGGTAAAGTGTTTTCACCACAACCGAAAAGAACGTTGGGCGTATTTCCCAGCTCCAAGCTTGGGTAGGTATTTCCGTACCT
>MU857870.1:0-15222 GCA_033296725.1 Corynascus novoguineensis | reverse complement strand
TGCCCGCTGCCTCCCCTGTCCCCACTAGGTCGCGATATATGGTTGGTTCGTGACAATTACCTCTAGAGCTATACAGAGATACGTTTATAGACAGAGATTTCAAGCTATAACCCGCATGTACAAAAGTACAAGGTACTTAACTGCTACTAGGTCTACATTTACAAGTTTAATAAGTATAGGAGATTTGTTAAGGCGAAGGCTAGGCTAGTTGTTAAAGGTAACTAGTAGCTTAGGGGAGTAACAGAGAACAACTATACTACAACGCTTACAGGAAGATTATTCAGGATAGTAATAGCGATTGCTATACAATTTAACCTCGAGTTACTATAGTTCGATACAGTTAACGCATTCGTTAACACAGATCTAGACAAAGATATTTTATACAAATACTACTAGAGTATAGGAGATTTGGAACTATCCTTAAGCTCAATAAGGCACTTTACAGCCTACACCGCTTACCCCTTCTCTAGTAGAGTGTCACGAGCAGAGGGCCATTGGCCGAGACAAAGCTGCGGTAAAACCTCTCTATTGTGTAAAATCACAAGATGGGGAGAAAAGAAGAGAAGAAGAGCTGGAAGAGCTCTTGCGATGTTGGGTTTAAATGCCAGAGCAAGTAGGGCAAGCGAGCAAGTGACGTAAACATGTAAGCGAAGCAACCATGCAAGTGACGTAAACATGCTCGTAACCTCCCAAGCTGCTGTAGGTGCTATGCACCGTCACATAGAGAACACTTTATAGAGCCTTCGAGAAGCTCGGCTTTAAAGCAGTCCCTTACAAACCTTACGTATTTACCAGGAACAAAGTTATTATCTTCTTCTATATCAACAACATTGTTATTACTTTCTACAAGGCTTAGTACTAGGAAGCGCTTAAAACGATAATTTAGCTACACTTGTACTACCAATTGACAGGTGGCAAGCTACTCCAGTAGTTCCTCGGTATGGAGATCCTACATAACCGTTTAAAACACTTGCTTTAGCTATCCCAGGCATTATACATCAATAAGATTGCTGCTCTTGTATAGATGAAGATATTATCAGACTTGCTAATAGCTAAGGAGGAGCTCCTGCTGTATAAAGGCACTGCTACGATACACGATATAGCGGTCTATCTCAGGAAGGTTGGCTCCCTGCTCTATACCGCCGTTATCACGTACCTAGACATCGCATTTGTAGTCTCCAGACTCGTATGTTTCTCGACTAACCCCGGGCCGATCCACTAGAAGGCTATAGACCGTATACTCCTCTACCTTAAACGGATAGCTTCCCTTGCGCTCCAATTCGGGGGAGCCGATAACCTGTATATAACCAGCGACTCAAGCTTTGCAGACAACACCCTGGACCGCAAGAGCAGCCAAGGATTCGCTATAAAGCTCTTTAGCGGCGTTATTGTATAGCAAGCGAACAAGTAGGATACAGTAACTACCTTAACTACAGAAGTAGAGCTGTTAGCCCTCTTGCAGGCAGCTAAGGAAGTGTCACGACCAGAGGGCCATTGGCCGAGGCAAGGCTGCGGAAAGACCTCTCTATTGTATAAAATCACAAGATGAGAAGAAAAGGAAGAGAAGCTGGAAGAGCTCTCGCGATGTTGGGGTTAAATGCCAGAGCAAGTGGGGCATACGCGAGCAAGGCAAGCACGCCCCTTGACGGCAGGCACCACCGTCACAGGAAGGACTTTTCGTGACTTGCCTACTTAGGGAGCTTGGTGTAACGCTTGATACGTAACGCCTGGTTATTGAGGTTGACAATATACAGACTATTCGGCTAGTTACAGAGGAGATTACAAGGCTCAAGACGAGCCTCAGGTACGTAGACATCTATAACCACTGGCTGTACCAGGAATACGCAGCTAGGAAGATCGACGTCAAGTACATGAAAAGTGTAGAGATAATTGTAGATGGCCTGACGAAGGTACTTGTTCAGGAGCAGTTTGCAGGATTCAGGAAGCAGCTGGGATTGGTTGATATCAGCGAGAGGCTGGTAGAACGCAGGGAACAGGAGGGCAGGGAGATAGAGGGCAGTCAGGAAGGCAGTGAGGAGGGTAGTGGAAGCTGAGATGGCCAGTTTCGCCCTCGCGGGCTTAACTGAGGGGGTGTGTTGGATTTACAGGCGGTCAGGAACGGCAGTTCAGGGGCATTAGTGGCTTGGTACAGCCAGTATGTCAGGGGCTGGGCGATGCCCAGACCACTGTTCCACACAGACATCAACATCCAGAACCTCAATCAACGGTCGCCCTCTCTGGAGCTCCCACAAGCTGCAAAACTGCCTCTGTAAGCGCCTCAACTATTGTGATACTGTGGATATGTGGCTGTTGGACTTCCAACAAGTCCTTGGGCGCTAGGCCAACCTTCCACCGCTCCTAGCGCCAAGGGGAGTTTTCAGTGAAGTCTGGAATCCAGGGCTCGCGTGCGCCAGCGTCCATTGCGCTCTGGGTATTGGTATGGTATAACTCTGAATATTAAACAGAAACTAACTATCTTCGTTTCAATGCCCAACTTAATACAGGATCGATCGTTTAGACCGTCCTTGCCCAATTTGCCTCCCTATCCTCTCCCTATCTCTCTCCCTCTCGCGCCTGATAGTCGCCATCCACTCCTCCACGCTACTTATAGCGGCTTCCAGAGATAAGAAATTCGACGCGAAAAATGAAATCAGCTTAGCTGGGCTAAATTCCCGCTCCGGAATCTTTGCAGCAAACTCCTCTACTAGCGAGCCAGCTGCCTTGTAATCACTATAAACAAAACGGAAGAGCCTTGATATTATTTCCTTGTCTACGAGGCCGAACTCGGCTGTTACAGCTATACGACCAGATTCTATTAGAGCTCTATCGATGAGCGTGATATAGCAGGTTGTTATGATTATCAGATGGCTATCCTATACACTGTCGATGGTATCGAGGAGCGCGGACAGAGCGGTAGTTCCTTTACGTAGCTGTAAATTGGCATTCTCGACATCTTCTAAGATAATAATGGATCGAGGGGGGACCCGGGCGAACAAGGTCGTTAGGTTGTTGTTATTGACGGGTAGGTAGACGATGTAGATATCTAGACCGAAATGCCCTGCGATTGCGAGAGCCAAGCATGTCTTTCCGGTTCCGGGAGGTCCGTGAAAAAGGTAGCACCGCCGGTATAGGCCGCGGTGCTGCCCTCGAGAAGCCGGGTCAAGAAATTCACGGACGTTTTCTAGGAGGCTTTCTTTGACCTGATTATCGAGCATAATGGAAGAGATTGGCTATGTCGGCCGGGTCACAGGCAGCTGCCACCCGCCGCCCGTATTGAGAGAGATAGAGGTCTTAGGAGCCATTCGAGCAGACTCGGTCAACGGCTAGAAGCGTACTCGGAAAGGCGATAAAGGATTTGGCATTTGGGCATCAAGACCGAGTGGTACGTTTGCGGTGCCGTGCGGCTCGAGTCTGCGGGAAGCAAATGCGGTCTTATGCCACCGTTACGGTGGGGTTTAGCGCAAACGCCGAACTGCGGCCCCACCTATCTGGAGGTATAGGCAAGTAGCTTCGTACCGCGGGTTCTCTGTGCGCGACGAACCAGGCGACGAGAAGGTAATGACGGATCTACTTTGCTCACTTACGCGGCAGCAGGAGTACACTGTGCGAGACTGTACGAGCGAGGCACAGCTGCCAGACGCGTAACGGGTACCGGTTCTCGCGGAGCACGTCAGGTACAGGTTCAGTGGATCAGTCTCGGCACATCCTTGGAAATAGCGCCCTGATCGCGCTGACGTTCTGAGATCTCTCGGCGTGAACTTGGCCGAGGGACTCTAAGATGGCAGCGACTACGGCAGAGCCCTTGATCGTAGCTGCGACACCTAAACCGTGCCCTAAACCTGAGCGTGAAAGTCCGCTAAGCTCTATAACCGTTCGAGAATGCTGACACTCCGTCGGGAAGAGCTACGAACAATATTGCGACGGGCCGTGCTGAGAGGAACGCGAGGATCAGAAGAGTGGAATAGAGCGGACGGCCAGGTCAAGGTAGGGGAAAATACGGTTTGAGATGTTCCTGAAGTCCCTAAGTACATCGTCTCTCTTTGACCTAGCTGAAGAGCGAACTGTAGTCTGATATCCTCTACCGCAGCGCTCCCTCCGACGTGTGATTGGGTTATACAGTCGAGTGCGAAACTGCAATAAATGAATCTGCCCTCGCTATCTTCGTGTTGGTAGTCCAACAGCCACGTATCCACGGTTGCAAAGGTATTCAGAACAGAGGGTTTGAAGTGGTCAACGCCCGCAGGGCAGCTCAATTGAAAACGGTCAATCTGGCGATAGTTTTTCAGAGATGTGTCTGGTTCAAAAATGGGTTGGCCTCCTGACCCGGTAAAATACCTCAACCGCCAAGACCCAGGGGCTTGGTGGCTGGGATACGCCACAGTAGCCACAGCTTATTCAACACTTCGACCTTTCTGCCCTGGTTTTGTCCATCCATTCCTGTACCTTGTCTACCGCTGTACGAGCCGAGCCTCTCTGTTCTACTCGAAAAGATTGTATTTGGCCGGGGAGAACTCCCCTTCCGGTATCTTCCTTGCAAATTCGTGTATATATTGCTCCGCCGTTTCATTATCTTCAGTAGGCTGCTTTGGATCGAGGATGTTGCCTTCCGATCGCTTGAAGATTATGCAGAAGAGTCGGAACATCACGTTCTTGTCGGCATTTAGAAGCTCGATTTTCTTGTCTATGCGGCCAGCCCGGATAAGTGCCTGATCGAGATAGTCCAAATGGTTCGTTGTCATTATGAGCAGCCGACCCTTATGTAACGATATGCTATCTAGAGCGTTGAGAAGCTCCGATAGCGATAATTTCCCCTGAGATTGGGGCCGATCTTGGGCAGCATCTTCCTTGGCTTGGCCGATGTCCGTTTTGCCTTGCCGAGGCTACGCTATACCAACGGCGTCCACGTCTTCTAGCAGGAGAATACAACGAGGCGGGAGTTCTGTAAGCAGAGAGCTTAGGGAGCGGCTTCCGACTATAGAGATGTTGAGGATGTAGACGTCCAAGTCAAAGCGCCCTGCTAAAGACAAGTATAAACTGGACTTCCCGGTCCTAGGCGGCCTGTAAAGCAAATATCCCTTTCGGTAAGGGATGCTACGGCTAAGATGCTATACGTAAGCTCCCTAATACAAGAAGCCTTCGATGTCTTGTATAAGTGCCGCCTTTATCTCCTTATTTATAACAACGGTGGAGATTGGCCTAATGCTCTTTATATATGTCCTTTTCCACTTGCTATCAAAGTGTTCGAAGATCGTGGTCTTGTTCTTAGTCAGCTTTAGGTACACGTCCTGGCAGTTATTGAAGAACTGCTTTAGGGTTTTTGGGGATCCAAAGCACGAGACCGTGACCACCTCCTCTATACAAAAGCCGAGGTCTTTCTCTATAGAGCGAAACTAGAACAGATGCTTGTTGTAGATAAAGTAAAACGTCCCCTTCTAAGGAGAGTAGTACAGAGTTTTCTTCTCTATTCCGTCTTTGTTACCGAATGCCTGTCTCTAGCCGACTTGGGCAAGGGATGACCAAGCCTTGTAAGCGAATGGCTAAGAGGTCAACTAGAGACCAACTATGTCGTATACTTTACTGGAATATTGGATAGACCGTCGAAGCTACGAACCATTAGAAGATGTCTTTAAGCTGGCAAGGGGACGGACCAAAATAAGTCTCTGCTAAACCCTATCCCCGTCTAACGCTTGTACTTATCCGCCTAACCTATACATCCTAGAATAGAACTAGACTAGGTCTAGGCTGATAGCAATAAACCCCTCGAACCCACGCGCTGATATACACCCCCTCCATCACTGGCCGCCACCTTCTGCCTTACTGCGGTTGCCAACTCGGTGACCCAGAATTCGCCGGAAAGCGTCCGTCCGCTTCTCGTGGCGCTCGCTGATCAGGGTCTCAGCCTCGCTATCTTCCGCCCAGAGCTCGATCCAGTAGCAAGGAAACCGCTGGCCAGGTCTCCAGACACGGCCACAGGCCTGCTTTGAATCTGACTCGACGAACGGCAGGTCGAAGAGGATGGCGTGGTTCGCCTTCTTGAGGCTGTCGAGACCAGTGCCGCGGGTGCCGACAGTGGCAATAAAGAGCGTAGGCTTTGCCGGGCAGCCGCTCGGAATGTCTCGAAAGTACCCTCGATGGCCTTCTTCCCGTCTGTGGTGGCCGCCGAGAGCACCAGGACAGCCTCCCACTGGCTCGACCAGTGCTTGTCTGCGTACGCGGCGATGATGAGTGCGACTCCCGGACGCGAAGCGAAGACGCAGGCGTGCTTCTTCAGCGGCGCTTGGCCGGAAATTCCCGTTTCGCCTACATCCACATCATGGAGAGCTCGATCGAGGCAGCGCTGGAGCTGCTCCATCTTTCCGCTGCCGCGGGTGATGACGTCGATGTATTGGCCGACAACGTGGTTGTTGCGGCCTCCTTCGTAGTGATGGCACCCTTTATCGTGTTCCTGTTCAGCCATGTGGCTGGGTCCGACGAGATATCGTCGGGCAAGTCGGCGATACCTGGAAACTTCCCGAGCCAGAGCGTCCGCATGAACCCCTGGTTGAAGCGGGCGAACTGAAAGAAGCGATCCCGCATCGCAGCGTTACTCGCAGGCCTGACCATGCAGTATTTATATTCCCAACTTGTAACTGGAACCAAAACAACGAGAACAAACTCCAGCAGTGGTACCATAACAAAAACAAAAACAACAACAACAACAACAACAACAACAAAAAAGAAAAAGAACTACCCAAAATTGAACCCTGAGCTGACCAGCAGCTGACTAGCAGCTGCGTGTAGTATGTCCGAACATAGACTGGAGGGCGTAGGTAGCTCGCCTATCCGCCATAGCACCAGATCATCCTAGTGGCCCTTGCCCTTGCCCTGATTTCCCTAGATGGTTTGGCCATGCTCATCAATGCGATACCAGTCCTTGGCATATCTGGAATACCTCCAGAACCCATCCGGAGACACGGCTCCATCTGCAGGCTCCGAAGTCGAAGAGGTAGAAGACTTTGAGGTCGAATGCTTGGACTTTGAACCAGTACTAGTCCCAGTCCTAGTCGACGACGACTTGCTCTTCGTCTTCGACTACGACGAACTGCTTGAACTCTTCGATTGCGGCGACGAACTCTTCGACTTGCCCTGCTTCTTAGTTTTCTTTTCAAGTTCATCACGGGATACCCAATTGCCCACTGCGCCTTCGAGGACACCTCGGGCCCTCAGTGCTGAGATGACTTCTTGCGTCCACTCCTGACAACGGCGCAGCTTCTGATCTTTTGGGATCAGTCGTTTCGGTCCATCGTACTGCTTAGCAGGCGGTGGAATGCTCGAGCAGATGTCGTGGATATATCCGTAATTGCTCTCGCGCACGTAGCCAATCGTCTTCTGAGCAGTGAAAGCCACCGAAAACAGGGGATTCTTGGCTGGCTTGTACACGTATGTCATGCCGGTCTGAACACTACCTTCGACATGGTAGAGGTAGCCCGAGCCATCTTCTTCCAGCTCCACAAAGATGCCATGGTGGTCGCGTGGGCTACCCACGTAGGCATTGATATAGACCCGGTAGTAGACGTCGGTGTTGCTGGTCATCATGATGAAGAACTTGGGGGACTGTGCTATATCCAGGTTAGCGTCGGGTGTGGCTCAGGCATGGTCTGTATGGGACACCGCACATTGCAAGAACGTTGACGAAGAAGACTGGATGGAATCAATCCGTGGCTGAGCTGGGTTTCGGTGCGGTAATTGACTGACTTGGTGACTGAAATCAGACAAACAACTCGAGAGCGCACCCTCATTCTTATAAGTTCGTCATCTCGACCTCCTCCCTCTTTTTTAAGAACCTCTCACCCTTGTAATGGGATTCCCTCCCAGCGTTCTCAAACCCTACCGCCCCGAGTCCAGCGATGAAACGGGCCAAACGGTCTCCATGTTGTCCGATCGAAAATAGAACGCTTGTGTCGTATGTGGGCGCCAGGGGTAATGGTTGAGCTGGACATCGCGCATTTACGGCACAACCTAGACGTGGG
This sequence comes from Corynascus novoguineensis, assembly GCA_033296725.1. Classification (NCBI taxonomy): domain Eukaryota; kingdom Fungi; phylum Ascomycota; class Sordariomycetes; order Sordariales; family Chaetomiaceae; genus Corynascus; species Corynascus novoguineensis. Next base: position 7,213 of record MU857870.1, on the reverse strand, counting down.
CGGCGTGGTCGTTGTGTTGTTTCGAGGCGAATACCAGAAGTCCCGGAACAGCTCCGCTAGGTAATGTACCTAGTCATGCAAGCTCTCTCGGTCTGGAAGAGAGTCATGGTGACTTGACCTGCGCCAGTTTCTGGGTTGGTCAGGAGGCCCGGATGGGTTGGCCACAAAATGGCGCCGGGAGGCGGCGCAGCCATCTGTTGGTCTCTTCCCAGCTCGATCTGGACTTCAACGCGTCTGGCGGTCTGATGTGATACCCCACGGGAGTTTGTGGCTTCGCCGATCCTTCATCCCGTCGGTTTAGTTATTTCGGCTGAGCAGATGTTTCGGCAGTAGGAATCAGTTTCGGCAACAAAAAGCCCCATCCGAACTGTAACGGGCTGAGCCCGTCGTGGGCCTCGGTGCCCCTCAGCCAACCCTAACCCCTTGTTGATATTCGCTGGATGAAGCTATTCCCACATCGTAGCGTTGGGGCGCGCCAGGACCCACGCACGTGACCCTATTTACTTGGAAGGAACCCCCGGGCGACCAATTTTTACCTTCTTCTCTTCTCTTCTCTTCTCAAGCTTAGCGTACTCGTAGAGTCGTCATCAGCCAGTTGCAATATACTCCTGAGGCCGTTACACGAACGGTCCGATACCTGTATACTGTATAGGCATCCCGACGCTCTGATACCAACATACGTGGGGTCGGCACTGCGCCACTTCGACACTTGAAACCCAAGGTAACCGAAATCTGGACCAACTCATTGCTTTTCGAAACAGCGCTTGACGTAGCCTTCCATGTTGGCATTTTTGGGTTAAGTTTTGCGGCACGGGAAGGGATAGCCGAAAATAGATCATCGACCTAGCCTGCCTAGGAGACTGTTGGCCGACCTTTCCAATCTGAGGCGATGGTATTTCAGGTTTCCGGCTTGTCCAATGGCGGGGCCGCCTATGATTTGTATACAAATACGCGGGGTTCATCTCATTTTCGCAAGCTCAAATTGAAGGAGACTTCGCTCCTTCGCAGGCTCAGTCGCTCCCGGAAGGTTTGGGTTCTGTAAGCAAGCTAGGGTTAGGGCTCGGCGACCTGGGTTCGACAGAACTGAGTGCACAGGCCACTTGTGAGTGCACCAATAAGAACACTGAAGAGTTTACCTGACAGACTGATGTGTACGAACCAGCCAATCATAAGCCAACCAGACAGCAGTATACAGGTCATAGAGGCCATCGGACCTCGCGTACGCGAAAACCTTCACTTGTTTCTACACCGCTTCAGCTTCAGCCCTCAAGCTTTTTCAGAGACAACACCCGCCCTCGCTGTCCCAACATTTCGAGCGATTCAAAAAACACTCGCCAGCATGCCATCCGCCTTCACCATACCGTATTTTCTGCCGCCAGAATTTCTCCCGGCGCCGCTCCCGTCGACCGAAGAGATTGAGGCCCAGGATGATATCAGCCCCAAATACCACCCGGGTCAGCACGTGGCTCGTGTCGGGAAGCACTTTGTCGTTAAACATGGATGGTTGGTCCACCCATCAGAGGGACAAAACATGCTATATGTCAGGGAGAAGACCTGCGTCCCGGTTCCGCGTGTCTACGCCATCTACCAGCAAGAGGATGCCAATGGTCGCAACTGCACCTACATCGTCATGGAGTACGTTGGCGGCCGGGCGCTCAAAGAATGCTGGGGTGCCCTGGGTGTCGAGGACAAAGAAGCCATTGCGTTCCAGCTGCGCGGCTACTTTGACCAGCTCCGTGGGCTGCCTTCGCCAGATGACCGCTTCGGCAGCCTCGAAAACGGCCCGTTGCGTGACGGGTTGTTTATGACGGACGAAGAGCAGCCGGCTATCAATGGTCCATTTGACAGCGAGACCGAGATTGCGGAAGCTCTCGTTCTGAAGCTGGAGCAAGATGGAGACGACTTTAAACCTGAGAAAGCAGCCTTCTTCAGACATGTCTTGCCTCGTGTCCTTCAAGGGGATGGCAAGCCCACGTTCACACACGGGGATCTCAACACAACGAATCTCATGCTGCGGCCCGATGGTACGGTTGTTGTCCTGGATTGGCAAACGGCAGGCTGGTATCCGCGATATTGGGAATATGCCATAGCCACCTTTGGCTGTGGTTGGTGGGTGGATGATTTTCACGCCTGGATACCCAAGTTTCTCGACGAGTATCCGAACGAGTATCTGTGGCTGGCAACTATTCGAACTTTTCTCTGGTATTAGGCGAACACTAAGACGTCAGTCAGAAGCACAGACAGATACCAAGCGTCCGATATCTCACCGCCACCGAGAGCAGAAGGTTCGCGCTACAATGCAGGCCTGAACCCCGGGGCGAAGTTATACACGTAGATATGCTTGGCAAAGTGCAGTGCCGCAGCTGCCGACTTGCAATATCCTCGCTGCGCTTCTCTCCCGTGCTACTAAACCTTTGAGTCGTGATGTGGCTATCTCCATCCTATCCTTCCTGACTGACATTTATCTGTCCCAGCCGTGTTCCTTCAATCCAATTCGCGACGCCGTCGCATCACACGCGCTTGAGCTCTTTCATCTACCAAGTCTCCGCCGTCTTTTCCCACACCGTTGTTTTGTTCAAGCTGTGTGAGCCGTAACCCTTGCCAAGGTTCCTGACAGGGAACACCGGGATGGTGACCGGCATGCCGTTGCTGTCCATGTTGGGCTTTCCATCCGCTTGCATGGCCGGGGCCCTGAGCTCGCAGAAATTGAGCCTGCACTCGGGATCGTTGCACCAGAGGCCCGAGTCCGCCTCGTACATGTAAATGTCCCTGGAAAACCGGACCGACGCAATGGCGAGCCTGCAGTACGGAAGCTCCTCACCGTTGCTGTTGCGCAAGGGGTTCTGTACGTTCTTCCAGGCAGCTTGGGCCAGCTCTAGTGCCAACCGTCGGAGGATGCGCACCGGAATGGTATTCGCCCAAGGGGCGCGCATCTGAACATGCTTCCACAGCAGGCGCTCCATCTGATTGCTGCTGAGCATCAATTGTCGGACGGCGTGGTAGTTCTCCATGAGCTCCAGGAGCTTCTCTTGGACCATGTCTTTGGTCAGAACGTCGTATGGGCGACGGGACGGATGCATTTGTGCGATGGAGAGGCAATTAGAATGGTGTCGGCCTCGGAGTCGAGTAAGGTAGTTTGCCGGGTGTATACCAAAAGCTTGTCATGTTTTGTAACATTTTCTTCAGAGTTTTTCCCTCTTCAGCTGTGATCGGTATAGGATCAGGACCTAGAAGCCAGCGGAAGGCAGATTAGCCGCAAGTTCAGTAGCCCTCACAGCTTTTACAGTCGTGTACTGGGACAAGTGCAGATGATTCGTCTTGTACCCAGACGATGTGAAGTATAAGGTCGGATGATCGACCAGACCGACTGGAGTTTGGAAAGAGAAGGGGGAATGGAAAGAGAAGGCGGAATGGAAAGAGAAGGGGGAAAGATCGGTGGTCTGGGACAGCCGCTTTGTGCTCGGAAAGGACAAAGATACTCGATGGCTGGTACTATACTGTAGGTAAACAATAGAAAGAACGGAAATACACGAGATGCCATTGAGGCTAGGATTGCTCGAGAAACTCGAGGGCATAAGGAAACTGTTCAGAAATAGTTCAGGTTGTCAGGCACAACGGCCAGCTGCCAGTGTGTTCATGCAGCTGGGACCCAAGGGAACACTAAATGAAGGTCTCGCATATAGTGTGCTAATGGGGTTATAAGGTCGTAGTGGTAGGTGGTTGGTGCAAACAGTTAAGTTTAAGATATCTGACTATCCATAATCCCTCGTAAGTGGCTTTGCTCTATCAGCTACCAACCTAACAAAGTTCAAGACGAACGTATCCAACTTTTTTTCCTTTTCCAGTTTGTAGGTTGGGTCACTATATGCTGAAGGAGAAGACTGATACGATGTACTGACTGTACTGATATCTCTTGAACATTTGATCTTCTTTGCTTTAAGTTTTAACGTTAACTTATCTTATCAGCGAGTTAGTTATATCAGCGAGTCAGTTATATCAGCGAGTCAGTTATATCAGCGAGTCAGTTATATCAGTAAGTCAGTTATATCAGTAAGTCAGTTATATCAGTAAGTCAGTCATATCAGTAAGTCAGTCATATCAGTAAGTCAGTTACTTTCTACTATACTATAACAACTATTCTTAATTACAATACAACAACACTAGGAACTAACTATACTTATATTAGAAACAGCTGAATCAGATGCTTCTACAGCCTCCTGGCAAGTTTGTACATTATAGCCATGCTTTCCGCATACACCACAGCACCAAACCCTTGTACGACTGCCCTCTGTATGTAACGGTCCCAGGAGTGTATTGCAACTAGCTGGTGACAGCTCTACGAGTACACTGAACTTGAAGAAGGAAAAGGAAGAAGGCAGAATTCGGCGGCCTGTGGGCCGCTAATAAGTCAGGGCGGCCGCGTTAGTCTGGGCACGCCGAGACACGATGTGGGAATAGCTTCATCCAGGGGTCGAGTGGTCTGTACCTGTACAGGGGGTCGGCCGAGGATCACCGAGGCCCATATCTGGCTCAGCCCGTTACACTGTATCACCACTGTCCGGCTGCATTTCTTGTACTCCCTCCCCACCCACAGCCTCCTGTCCTAGTACCTTCTGTACACCCTGTATAGTAAGTGATCCTCCAAGCTGTACACATATTCTTTTAGCTCTCTGGCGCTTGCTTAGTGCCTCGTTGGCCTTGTGGAGTAAAGAGACCTCTGACTAAAGGAGTAACACCTCGTGTATCACAGCCATTGTACCCTTGGTAAGCTAGTCCACAGCAGCTAACATTGAAGTTGGGGAGCTATTTTGATGGTTAGCAATACAAGTCTTAATAAGCGTTGACTGTAAGTTGACTTCTCCAGGGTTATATAGTGTCTGGAATACCCAAGGTTATAGGGTGCCGGCCTGTAAGGTCAGGGGTGTTGGTGTACAATGCTTGACATCTAGCTTGGAAAGCACTCTCTCTGGACCATATAATACTATACTAGCACCTGCAAAGCTGCTCTGGATATTCTTCTCTGTTATAGAAGTCAGCGTTCCGAACAAGTCAATTCAATTCAATTCAATTCAGGTCTAGAATTGAATTGAATTGAGAGTATAGGGGTAAGATTGAATTGAATTGAGATTGAATTGAATACAGTCAATCCTATTCAAGTTGCTAGAATACACGTGACACCCTGCCATCGCGATTTCCAGTCAAGCAACCACCCTGCTTCAAGACACCCGTTTTGACAGCCAATACTTCAAACAAACAAGCATTTCAATTGTCTGGTCCATCAATCGACACCTCTGTGTCGATATCGTCAACTTCGATTGGCTAAATACTCTCTCAACCTCACAAGAAGTGGCCGGTATTGAGAGGATATCGAATGCCATTTTTGCCAACTTTGGCAACGAAGTCTGGTGCCGGCGCCACCATTCTAGAGGATCCTCTACAGGTAATAACGACATAGAAAAGTATTCAGAAAGCTCATCCTTTAGGAGGAGATCCTCAGGCTTGTCGTAGAAGTCTTCATCGATAAGGTAATTCGGTCGAGTCTGAATAGCCTGCTGAGGGGCTAGAGAGCCCTGCTTGTTGTAATCTTCGTCAAAGAACTTCTTGAAGCCTTGAATTACACGCTAAGCGTATTCTTCAGAGAGCTGCTTCTCAATCCATCGCTTCTTGAGGCCAGGGTGCAGGATCATCGCTGCCTAGTAAGCAGGCGAGTCCTCTAGAGTGGCGATGTATTTGTCGATCTTGTAGATAGCGACAACAAGACTAGCCCTTAACGTACGAAGGTTCTGCCGGTCGGAAAAATCAGCCGAAGCGTTGTTTTCCGCGATTTCTGCGTGGTTTGTGCTGTCTTGGTATCTTGTAGGCTAGCGCCGCTGCCGTTGCGGTCGGTCAGAGAAGATCTCTGACTGGGTATTCGGCGGCGCAATCGGCTGCAATGCCGGTAGTTGATGTCCAACGAAGATTAAGGCGCCGACGAAGTCAGGGCCGTTTATCGCAGGATTCGCGATATCATCGATGTAAATACTCCGCTGCCGGCGAAAGTGATCGCGTTGGTAGTGTAAAGATGCTGCTACCTTAGCGATTCGAGGCGCCCTATCTTCAAATCTTTTCGTAAAGCGAAAGACCAGCTCAAGTATATCAACAGTGATACCGAGAAAAGACCAGTCGTCGTCTCCAAAGAGGTATTCTTCAGAGAGGCGCTTCTTTAGATCTCTCTTGTTGACCACCCTCCTCTGGAAAATCTCAATCGGATCTTTCAGTTGCAACGCCCTCTTTACAGACTCGAAAAACGAATTCCATCTGGTCTCATTATCCTGCTTCACCATCAAGCCGCCAAGCTCACAAGTATCCTACAAGACCTGGCGGAATTCGAGGAGCTCTTTTTCTGGAGTGTTTCCGCCAGCAATCGAATCCCCTCGACGCCAAGAGATTTGACAGCGCCAGAGCGCTGTCTCCGAAGATGTGCCGAGACCGATCCATTTAAAAAAAAGTTGCGCCGGGCCTTGCGCCTTCCTGCCGCGACCTGAGCCAGCGAAAATGACTTTCACGAGGTCTGATGCGCGGACCCTTGCCCTCACGTACCTTTGACATAGAGGCCGCAGAGACGAGCTCTAAAAGCAAGGATGCCGGGGAAAGGCCTACGACGGAGAGGTAGGGAGCTCCAAATCCAAAGAGGTCGGTAGGAAGTCGGGACAGCACGACAACTGCCGGGCAACTGCCAGATGCCACAAGCGCAACGTAAGGAATGTAGTGCTAGTGACGACCAAAGAAAACTCTAGAGAAGTAGCAGCTCTAGGAGCCAAAAACAGCCTATATAGGGGAAGCCAGAAATGGATGTTCTCTCTTTCTAAGGCGCCCTACAGCTCAAAATGGCCCTCGAGGGAGCCAAAAGAGCACGCTAGGATAGTTGGCGCAAGGTTAGCCAAAAAAGAGAAATGGGGTCTTCGACGTGCTGGCGCATGCACAAGTGAGTGTGGCGGCGGTAGGGTCCTGTCGAGCTGCATAGTAGGAATGGACATAAAGAGTAAATGGCGAGGGCCATTTAGTCTTGGCGCCTAACTCCCCGTTGGTCAGGGAGGCGTTGCGCCGTTCTCCGTTGCTCTCTCCCTCATTGCTAGGCTTTCCCAAAATGGAGCAATTACGAGCTGTTAAACGCGCCGGTGTGACGAACCTCTGTCAGACTATCCTCTGAAAGGGTTCACTGAAGGTCGGGGTC
>MU857869.1:0-15266 GCA_033296725.1 Corynascus novoguineensis | reverse complement strand
ATATTAACCAGGGAGTATGTCCGGGCTGAGAGTGAACTTCCCTGGCGAATAACGTCAAAAATAAACCTATACATACTATGATGATGCATCGGTCAAGCACCATCTTGTGCTTGTGGGAAAGTGGGGTGTAGAGCGAAGAGGATTCTTGTGCATACGAACGGGAAACTGGATATAACTGAGGAGTTAGCTATAGTTACATAAGTCTTTAGATATATAGACTAGCAACATAAATATTGTACTTACCTTGGCTTCTGTATCGAGTTGAGTCGAACCTCGCTCATGATGTCCAATCACGGCCTCTTCGCCGCCAACAACAAGCGAAATGTAGGGGGCTCTGGGTGTAACCCAACAAATCCCCTAGGCCGCCGAAAGCGGCTAAGATGTAATCCGTAGCTGAGAGCCTATTAGCTAAGCCGAAGAGTGGAGTACAGCGACTGAGAATCACGTGACCGCAGGCCAATATAAGTTGGTTGACATTGTTCGCGACACTGTAGGCGCTGCGCGAGCTATACGACACATAGTGTGAAATCACTACGATCATTAGCCAATCCTTAACGGTTTCCGCCCACCTACGTCCCCTTCTCTTACGTCACCTATGTTGACCCGGCAAGTCGCTGGAGTGGAGGCACAGGCATTGCATGTCGCCATTGATGCTCCCGGCTCCTCTCCGCGTTTCCCAACGTCCTGCCTATCTATGGCCTATCTTTTAGCCCGTGTCCCGCCGCACATCCCCAGGAGTGATGGCTTGGATGGGATGACCTTGGAGAGGACGGCCTAAGGGCCTTAGATGGTATATACCGCTAAGAAATGGCAAAGCTTTTATATATACTAAGCCAGAGAGTATGAGGATCAGTCATCCAGGATTAGGGGCATGGACTCTTTACAGGTAATTAGTCACAAACCACGCGCTTGATCGGCCAATAAAGCGGTAGCAGAGTTGTAAGTGAGCCCCTAGACCTTCTGTGGTGGACATCCCGGCTGTTATAAGAAGCCCAGATTACCCTAGGACGCCCTCCGATTACGTTCATACAGATAACAGCTCAAGGTCGGTCAAACGAGATCTCCTGAACCAAAGCAGACCAAAGACCCTGAAACTGGTGGGAACTGTACTACAGTTGAGGCCACGCCCAGCCAACAGTTGTGAACCAGGAGCAGCAGAAAGGAACGCTGAAGCTTATGGACTCGCTGACTGACGGAGAGGCTTATCTGGCAAAACTTTTTTGAACAAGTTATCGGCTCAATTTGCCAGGCGGTTCGACACCGACGACACCAAACACTTCAAGCGATTTGGAGAAGCAAGGATGCGCTATCGAAGAAGCGAGACCCTCCCTAACGGCCTGTCCCACTCAATGTATAATCGGCATCATGTCCGACACTTACTTCGATTCCGTTCTTGTAGAGGACTGCCGGCAGCGAGCCTCTACGACTGCTTCAAAAAGCCCTTTCGTCGTAATTGGCTCCCAGATATGGACGATATGGACAATTGTCACTCGGTTTAGGCATGGCTTTTACGTTGAGCCTTCCGCTTCAATGATCTACGGCGATTTGGCTTCCTACGACGGACGAACCTTTCCCAAACCCGTGGCTCGATGTGGCCAACTTCCTTGCTGTCACCGACCAGTCTCGCGAATAGCCTACGTCGCCATATTCCTCCCGAAAGAATCAGCCGTCACCCTGGCGCTAACCAGCAAAAAAATGTACCACCTTCTCGGCGAGCGATTCTTCAATAATCTAAGCACCTGGGAGCGCTAGAACCTGATGTTCCTCCTAGAGCGCGACTTGGATCTTTTAGTTGCTTGCCAGGAGTGCATGAAACTATATAGTCCTCTCGTACCTACGTTACACCGATCAAAGACTCTTCCGTACATCAATCAGCCCAAGTTCTCATTGCCTAGCAATGCAAACCCCGCTCTCTGCCGTCTACTCGCCAGACGTTATATCCGCCAGGAGCCTTACGCCGAGCTTCTTAGCACCGTCAACCAGACGCAAGTCCATCTGCTATCAGATTTCAAGCTCTGTAGCACCGTCACATTCCATCTCAGCAACGGTAGCCTACTTGTCCGCCAGGAAACTTCTATCGCTCCTCTGACAGCAGAGGGCGAGCTTACAGGCCGTAGCGCATTTCTGCTTCGGGAGATAGTGGACAGCGAACGTTCAAATGTTTGCCCTCATGTCAGATCGCAGTACTTAGGACTAGAGCTCTGCGGTGGTCCAAACTAGGGCAATGACTACCCTTCAAGCCTCTCCGCCGGTTGTCTTCGGAGTCGGCTATCTAGAGAGGACTTCATACGGAAAGCGTCCGGAGATGGCTTAGGGCGTCAGTTGTATATAATGGACGGCGAGAGGATCCTCGAGTTCGGTCAGGATGACCGGTACGCAACCGCTGACCCGCGAGGCCGATGTCGTGGCTCACGGCCATCCAGCTGGGGCCATTTGGGCCCCGGATGTTACGACTCGACTACAGTTTCACGTACTGTCCTCGGAGACGCTCTCGGACTTGGCCTTAAATGCGCTCTGCTCCATCCTCAGCCATGTAGCGACCTAAACTACGACAGATGGCCAAGCCGGTTCGCAGCCAACCTCGTACGGGCATACGAGATTTGTGCTACAGACATGTACGTTAGCGCACAGGGCGTCGGAGATGTTGGCCGGGTTATGACCCTGACAACATGGAAGAACCTCGGCGGTGTACATGACGGACAGTAGGCAAGCTGGTATACGCATTACTCGGACGTCGACAAGTTTACCCGCCGGTTTCTCGTTAACCCCAAGTATTCGCAGACTGTCCGGGATCTGAGCAAAGGAACTGCTGTTTATATAGCGTTCGAGAACCCCCCTGCTGCCACTCCCGAGCAACGTAATTTCTGGTACCGTGCTTCGATAGTCAAGCGGCATTTAGCGGCTCTTAAAGGGGAACCAAATCTCTCGTGCGACGACTGGTGGCTCCTTCCACCTATAGGTCTCAGGGGCACCTGAATTGATGGTGTAAGAATCCAGCTTCAGATGTTTCTTATAGGGTTTTGCGGGTATGTTTTGGTCCTTACAAAGCACACGTCCCACGGTCGGACATACTGTTACGGTTTAGCTGGCCTTGTTTCTGTATCGAGTAGATATAAGGCAGAAGAACATTTCTTCGTTCCGCAACCAAGCGAAATCATTGTAACGGGCTGAGCCCGACACGGGCCTCGGTGACCCTCTGCCAACCCTAACCCCTAGCTCACACTTGCGAGGTGAAGCTATTCCCACATCGTAGCATCGGGCGCGCCCGGCCCACCGCGCATGCCCACACTAGGAAGGGACCCCAGGAGACCTAGAGTTGTCATCAGCTAGTTGCGATATAATCCTGAGACTGTTACGAGTCCCACCAAAGGTTGGGAAAGAAACAGTACCGTTAGAAACAAGCTAGTGTATAGTTATTGAGATGACTCTATGCCCAATGACAGAATGACAGCAGAGTAGACTTGCCTCATTTTGTTTGGATAGCTTCCTTTACACAATACACGTTATCCGGGTATACACTCGGCAGACTCCCTAACCCCGGTGTGTTCCTAGTGAAAGTACCACGCAACAGAGATGATAGCGGCGATTATTAAGCGCTAACTACATGAAACACAGTACGTCATAGTATACTATTTTAGAAGTTTTACTTTGTATAGCATATATAAACACTTCGACATCTCAATTCCCCTTCCCCTCGATTTTAACATAGATGTATCAGGTCTGATAATCTCCAAAACCGGAGCTTCATTCTTCTATACGATATCTCTAGGGATTGCTCACTTGTATACCTCGTTATCGAAGTGTCAACTGTGATCGTGTGGATTGCCTCGTCTGGGACACCCGGAGGTATTGAAGCATTGTGAGCAAACGATCTTCAGGCGAAGGTGCCAAACGTGACAACAATGGCTAGAGACTCGATGGGCACAAGAATACCTCAAAGTTCCGCCTTCCACCTAGAGGGTACAATACCCTTGAATCAGGTTTGTTCAGATGTCTTGAAGTTTTACGGGATAGAAGCTAATACCTCTTCAAAGGCCCCAAGCACTACGATGCAATTTTCTCGTTCGCGCCGCAGGTACTGGGAATCCGTCATTGCGAAAAAGAACGAGCAGCCCGCACACAATGCCCAAGCTAAAGATGTGTTCGTCGCTATCGGCTTTGATATGTGGTTGGTCTGGTCTTCGATCGTTATCGACCTCAACCATGCCACCGATTATAACTACAACGAGTACACGAATACAGATATAGGAGGATATATTCCCGAACATAGAGATGGTTTTTTGCAGCCAAATGAGTCTGGTATGTACTTCGACAGGACGCATCTAGCACTAAATATACTGATAAGCTTACCACAATATAGGAAATATCTGTATGCCAAAAGGGTACCCTCAGCGCATGGGACCCTATTACCCGGCGATTCCCAAACCCATGGTCTAATATGGCAAAACTCAGTTCTGGATTTAATAAGGAGACGCATTGTTTTCCTTTCACATATCTGCCTACCGAACTTGGGCAGTACGTGTCCAGGCTACTCCCAAAAGAATCGGCCGCCACTCTCGCTCTGACTAGCAAGGCGATGCTTAAACTCGTTCCTCCAGAGTTATACAAAAGGATGAGCATCACCGAACGTTGGAGATTGTTACTTCTCTTAGAGCGCGACTCCAATCTTCTAGTGGCCTGCCATCAATGCTTGAGATTACATAGTCCCTTCATATCCGAAGGCAGTGGAATTTCCTGCAAAAAACAATGGAGATCGCTCCTTCCGGATGGCATCACCCCTGCGCTGTGCCGTCTGCTCGCCAAGCGATATATACGCCACGAACCATATATAGACCTTCTGTCCATCGCCAGGCGAACAGAAGTCTATACAACTCAAAACTTCAAAATCTTTAGCAACACCGCCTTGCGTATGATTAACGGGAGGTTGCTTGTACGGCTCGAAGCAAACATTGCTCCTCTAACTATGGAAGGAGAGCTTACTGGAAAAAGTGCGTTTCTACTCAACGACGTATTATATAATTCAGGTGGTCAAGTATGCCCTCATATCAGATGGCATCACTTAGGCCTAGACCTCTTCTGCGGTCCAAATTCCGACCTAGATCGTTACTCGAGCTTATCAGCCTCTTATCTCGGCAGTCACTTGTTCAATAAGGCATACCTTCGGGATCAACTCTATGGGAAAGACCCTCTTAAAGACCAGTTATTCAAACTCGATCATCGGAGGAAAGACCCGTTTGGCAAGCATAACCAGTACACTGTTTGTACAAATCCAGGATGTCTCGCGGAAGAAAGTCTTTGGCTTGGCCATTCGGCACATTGCTACGATTCGACTCCTCTTCCGCGTTCTGCCTTTGACAAGACTCTCGGGCGTGGGGTTGACTGTGCTCTATTCCATACTCAACCATGCCAGGACACGGAATGCGGGGAACTTCCTGCTCGGTTTAGGGTAAACCTTGTACGGGCATGCGAGATTTGCGCCACTGATCTGTGCGTCAGCGCACAAGATATCGAAGGTGTCGGCCGCGTTATTGCTCTGACTTCGTGGAAAAGCCTGGGTGGAGTATACGATGAACAGTGGACAGATTGGCACCCACATACTACCGAGCTCGCGAATTTCACGAAAGATTTCATCATTGAAGGTGATGGGGGTTTTACTCGTTCTCTGGACGATGGACCAACAGTTTTCGCGGCGTTTGAGAACGTTCCTACTTCTAAGGACGCCCTCTACTGGTACATCCCCTCTGTTAAAGACCGGATGATCGAAGCCTTTACTAGGAAGACTCCTACACAACATGGAGAATGGTTTGGAAGTGTTCCCATATTAGGGGTGCGGATGGTTTGAACCCACGAGTCTATAATATTAGTTCAATTTTTCTCGATGACGGCGTATCCGCTGGGATTCACGGTCAGAGGCGACGTTGCTTGGCGTTTTCGGTGAGCAGCCAATAGACCTAGTCCATAGTCTATAGGGCAAGACCGCTATATTCGTTACCAAGAGGTTCGAAACGGGTTTGTGGGAGTATAAGGCTATGAAAGAGTGGTGCCGGGTCTGGTTCCCAGGACTAGGAGAACAGGGCTTCGAACTATAGTCCATCTACAATAATAGAGGCAACGGGACACTACTATAGGAAGTTCTGACCAGGCCAAAACCTGTCTACCTAGTAGTGGTTATAGGAGACTTTAACCTACACCACCCACTTTGGGCAGCGCTGCCGTCAAATCAAATAGGCCCAAACCCATATAGAAGCGGGACTTAGGGACCCCTAGATATCCGGTCACAACGGGACCTGCACCTCGTTTTACGGGGCATAGGAGCCCGCACCGCTCGCTTGACAAGGAGGGTTCTAAGGTGGCTGATGGCTGCTAGTAATACCCAGAGCCAGGCCTCGGAATAACGGCAAAGGTTTTCACCCGGCCCTGCGAGGGCACGGTTTCCTCTGCATAATACAATAGTTGAAGGACCGGCCTGCCTCCTAAAGGCGCATCGGTGTAGGAAATAATAATAATATTTAGAAGGACTAAGATACTGCTAGGGAGGCCTGGGTCGAGGAGAACGCTCCCATTCCGCGTTGCACCTGGATTATTAGGGATTGATACAACATCTTCCCATATTTCCGTCTTAATAAGGAGTTAAATCCCGGAGGCTGCGTTCTCTTTAGGCAACTTCCTCCCCTCTATTTAGTAATAGCTGGGCTTCTAGATATCCAGCCCGTATCCCGGAAGCTGGCACAGTGGGGTCACCAAATTCCCCTCTGTAAGTAAGGTTACGGTTTTTTTCAGAATCGCAACCCTTTTTTGTCGCTCTTGAAGGCCGAACTCAGGTATCTAGTTCATATATTTGCTAATTATAGCGAATTTAGAGTTTGAGACTACTTCCATGTCACGTCACCTATCACGGAATACAGTGATGGCTGTCAGGTACCCTCTGGTATTGCTTGTGGTTGCACGGAGAAAGTGAGGGTTGCGCCTCAGGGCGCAAGGCTCATAACCCTAACCCTCGTGTTTTATCTTATCTACCATATTGCGACCGAGCGCTTCAATTCTTGTGCTGATGTGCTGCCTTAGCCCGAAGCCGGGATCATGGTCATTTCTGAAGTACATATAACCCAGGTGCTTTAGGTAACTGAGATATGGCGTGCTAGTAAATTCAGAGTCAAACCTAATCTTGAAAGAAATAAAAATGGTGAACTTTCCTCAGTCATACCAAGATATGTTAAAGGAATCCCGTGAGGCCCCCCTACGGTACAACATTGCCGCAGCGTTTTCAGCCTGGATTCTACTGGCGGGATTCGTTTTACTGCCAGGGACTTTCGCCTCCTTAGATAGGCTTGAACTCAATGACGAAGTCGGGAGAAGACTTCACAGTTTAGGCCAAAACATCCCATTGCTTTGCCTTGCGGCAGCATGCTGCTCCTTGGGAGTGATTGGGATAACTCTCTTGTAGGTAAGATTTCGGCATAATTATATTTGGCTCCTGGACAATTTACTTGGGTAAGCCCAGTCACCGTTTTTAGACCTATCATTATCTAACAAAACATAGCCCATGTTTGGCGAACTCAGTTAGCGGACTTATGACGTCTCTTCTTGGTGTTTATGCGTCACATCGCGGGGAATGGTCAATAACAGCCATAGTCACGATTTCTGTCGTGGCCTTGACTTTTTCATGCATGTCTACCGCATTTGTGACATATCGGTTTTGGTTAAAGAGTGGGACAGCTTCACTTACACAGGGGTAGATGCTTCGGAGAGTTGGGCCGAAAATGTAGACGAGCTTGAGCTGGCCAATGCTAAGCTGCCTTTGCAGCTGTCCGACAGCCAAGACGGGATTGGCTTCCAGCGCGATGTTGGCCAACATTACTATACCGATCTCGAAGAGGACTACTATACCCCGGTTCCAGGCGACCGAGGAGCTCGGAGTCGATCACCCAGACACGCTGACCAGCATGAAATCCCTGGCATCGATATACCGGCAGCAGGGCCGGTAGGAGGAGGCCGAGAAGCTGAGGTGTGATGATGCAGATCGCAAGGCCAAGTACCTGGGATGAACTTCCTGGATCGCTATAGGCGGAAACGGGGCAGACTAGACATGGGGTATAAAAGGGGTTAGCAGGACTAAGCAAAGGAAGGGAGTTGGCAGAGTTCAGTGCGCCTTCAATTCTACTACTTGCTGGGAACCATCTCCCACTGTGCTCGATATCTCTACGTGCCTCTCGTACCCCTTCACTCTAATCTTCCAACCCGCTAGGACTTTCCCAGTCCTAACACTGTGTTGCGTCTCACTCTACGACCAGTTAATCTTCAGTCGATACCGGCGGTGGTATAGCAGATCCTGAAGACGTCGAGGTTTGCGTGGAGGACCCGGCCGTTCTTCGAGACGCGCTTTGGCGTGTCCTCCTCGTTGAGACGTGTTTCTTGTGCGGTTGGGAATTCGACCGGGGACTGTGGGGGGTTCTGGTTCGCTTCGAACTGGTCTGGCTTTGGCTGAAGCTCGACGCGAAGCTCGTGGCAAAGCTCATGGCCGGTTCGGCACCAAGAGATGTGGACTCCTGGCTAGGCTCCTTGTCCTCCGCATACAGGTACTGTGGAAGAGCCGGCGCCTCCTTGACGTCCCCAGGCGCAGCGTAATCGTCGGTGCCGACAGCTTGTGATTCGGGATGGTCCTCGCAATTAATGCCGCCAACACTAAACCGGGTCCTTGAAATGTGTAATGACAGGCATGCAGAGAAACAAGGAAGATGCAGAAACAGAGGGGAAATGGGGGGTTCGCAAAAGGTTGGAAGGTAGTACGCAATACACATTCTCTTTGCTTTCACACATTGTACAAGACAATCTATTGTGGCTATGATCAGTTTGTGTGTTGAACAAAACTTGCTTCCTCTCCCGCCGTGGCAGTCAGATACCACCACCCCTTGAGTGTCCTGCTCTTACAGTCACATAGTCTCTGCAGCCTGGGACCTTGCCCGTTTCGACCCCTTCCGACGCTGCTTTACCAGGCGACCAAGCATTATAGCTATAATTCCACCGGTGCTGGTCCCTCCTATCATGCAAAATTTGTTGCAAGGTCGGACCTCCTCCGTGGGAGACACCCGATACATGAGGTTCTCGAGGATGAGGAGGGATGAGAGACCCCGCACTCCACCGCCGTCTAGAGGTTCGTTAATGTCCAGGTCACAGCGCTGGCCGAAGTAATCTTACCTAGCTGACCCACACTAACCTGCCGATCTTTAGCCGAGGTAGGCTAGCCAGGCCGGTTAGCAAAGGCAGGTTAGCAAAGGCAGGTTAACAAAGGCAGGTTAGCAAAGGCAGGTTAGCAAGGGCGGACGGTTACCCCGTCCAGCGCAGATCGCGGT
Organism: Corynascus novoguineensis; assembly: GCA_033296725.1. Taxonomy (NCBI): domain Eukaryota; kingdom Fungi; phylum Ascomycota; class Sordariomycetes; order Sordariales; family Chaetomiaceae; genus Corynascus; species Corynascus novoguineensis. The sequence continues at coordinate 5,916 of MU857869.1, read as the reverse complement.
GTTAAACGCTCTGCGCATCGCTGCGATTGGATACGCCACGAGCGGCTCTATCTCACTTACATTCTACTTCTATGCGCTATCTTTCTGGGGTTCCTCTTGACGAGGAAGATGACGGTCCTGCGAACGCGCCTTTTTGTTCAATCCAAAGAACATTCATAGCCCATTCATCGGTGTCCTTAACTTCTGCTTGTAGGATCTTAAAATTTCAGTTTGGATGTTGTTATACTATGGACTTTCCTCGATTTCATCTAAGGGACGCCCGCTCCGAAATCCGAAGGATCAGGCGGAGATCTGTCATAGGCGATGCTGGCAACGGCATTCTCGTATGTCATGAATGTCGAACGCTTCGACGACACGACTTCTTTGTTCTAAAGCCCGTATCTGGCTCTCGACGTTGGTATCATCACGACTGTTTGTATTCTCGCCGGGCAGGGAGCACTCCCTAAAGGCCTTGTCTAGGGGACGTCCTAAACATTGATGTCGAGGTGCCAGACGAATCTTAGCACAGCGACAAACGTGCTTCTAGAGGCATGCAGGCTAGGGGAGAAGACGGAGGATCAAGCGTACAAGCGTACCCAGATACGCCGGTGGCGGGTGAGGGCAGCTTCGATCCGGACACTGGCACGTCGGCAAGGGCTTCTATATATGACGTGCAGGGATGCGACGGATCCTTTACTAGGCAAACGAACCTAACACGACACATTCGGTATGTTTACCACAATGGAGTATGACCACTTGACTAACGTCGGCTTAGCAAGTAGGACCTGGCCAGAGAATCAGGGCGTAAGTCCGCTCGCATGCTAGAGACGACACCTCCCTGGCCTACAGTGGTGAAATCCACAAACATCAATCAACCTTTGCCCCTGGTGACGACGTTCGCCCCCTCTGAATCGTGGGAGTTCCTACCGTTTACTTTGGCCGATTCTAACGCCTTGACCTGGCCAACGATAGGGATGAGTGTTCAGCCACAGCCAATTCTGCCGCAAATCCCAGACCTTCCACTACTAGGCATGCTCCCACCAGCATGGAATGACAGCTGGGAGCCCTGGGCTCGTTCCACGCCGCCGTCATCCAGCTTCCTGTCGCCACAAAATCTCCTCTAACCTCCCACTTTTCCTTCCCGCCGTCGTCGCCAACCGCTAGGGAGGGCACCCGAAAGTGATTACACAATCTCCGAGACCTGCTTCGAGAGAGGTCGGCCGTATTGAACTTGGTGTGGTACCTCACCTCAATGGCTCCGCCAGTACGCCCGGAAATGCTTGGCGATCGCGAGCGAAAAAACAGTGATGTAATCGGCATAGAACTGCCGCCGCGGCTGGCAAGGTCGAAGCTGTAGGGTTTTCTTGGGCGTTGGCGTGGCGTTGCCCGGTCTAGTAGTAGGTGCTACACTGAAGGTATTGAGAGCGGCGCTGTTGTTGGTCAAGTAACTGCTGGGGGTCTGCTGGGTAGCCAGTTGTCCGTCGGATCGTTAGGTAAAGCGGGCGTTGCGTGACGCCAGCTCGATGCGTGTCCTATTCCTCCTCCTCTTTGCTACCTATCTTTTCCCCTTTGTTGACCTCCACCTCCTTGACTACGTCTTGGTCATCTCTCGTGTTTTCTTGTTCCGGCGGTGGAGAAGATCTGTACAGGCTGGCTATAGTCATTCTCTATTCTGTACTCGTTGTCTAAAGCATCGGTTGGTAAAGATATACCCCCTAAAACAAAGCAAAAGATCTAGATGCTTATACCTGGGTACGATGAATATCCCACCATCGCATCGACAAGACAATGAGCCACGCCTGTAGTGTCCTGCCCGACACTGTGTAGGACAAGATAGTAGTTGGCAGCAACAAGAAGTGGTCCTTAACTCAAATCACGACAGAGGAACGTAAGCGAGCTTTAGGGGTCTACGATAAACCTATTATGAGAAGGATATTAGTCCAGGACCTACTTGAATTCCGCCATCCGATTCTCCTAACCAAGGCACAAACCGTCGGTGGAATCAAGGAGGTATTACTGGCTACTGGCGCGATTCGCCTGCTGAGAATGAGAACGATAAACCTGCAGTCTTTGGGTTCATCGACACCAGGGACCGCTTTCGCACCCGCATCCAGCCAATTACCCGGTCTTGTCGGCCAATAGACAAGAGGTATCTACCCCATAGCGCTATCTAGGTCACTTTCGACGAGGTAGCCTTCGACTCCTATCTCGTTGGCCATGATCACCGTGTAGTCAAGGAGTTCGTCAAAATCCATGCCAACAACAACAACCGTGAGGATAAAATGTCGGAGGACAAGGCAAAGCTCGACGTAGAAGCGGTTAAACTGGCTGCCGAACGTGCGAGGTCCAGCCCGCTCCCGGATGCTGCCGTTCCCCCACTACTTACGGCTCTCAAATTCCCGCTGATGCCGTGGTTCCGAATCGGCATGAGAGCAAGAAACGCCGCCTTCCCGACGTCGAGTACGGCGCCCCAAACCACACGCCTCCCAGCCCGAGCCCAGCCGCCCTCAAACGTACCAACACGCTCACCCAGCGAGAAATCGCCCGTCTTGAAGCGGCCCAAGCACGCGTCGACATTCGCGCTGCAAGCCGCGATGCCTCCATCGGGCCCGTCGCAGCCGGCACTCCCACCGCTTCCACCAACAACAATAGCAACGGCAACAGCCACATGCTCGGCGATTTCCAGACAATGTCCCGCGCCTGAACAAGGTCTGGGAGGCGCAGGAGGCCAACCGCCTCCGTGCCGGCGGGGAGGATGCGAAGATCTTTATGGGCGTCAAATACCAGCGTAAGCAGAACGGGCCGTTTCATGGCAAGCCCGTCAGCCAGGGCATAATCATTACCATCGACTCCGAGGACTACGTCGAGTATTGCGTCTTGATGAAGCCGACTTTCGTCTAGAACCCGCCTACTTTGCGGGTGGCCCTTGCTCGCTAAGTCTAAGGGGATAAGACTCTGGCTAGCTACTTCGCAGCGCCATAGCTAAGTCACATGGTTTACTCTACGATAAACGCACATGCTCTCCACTTGTTTATTTGTACGGTAGAAAGTCGAAGCTGAACAACAAGGAAGATCTACATCGGCCAAGACCGTCGACCTGAGCAAGTGGCCAGGCCGTGAAGTGCGACTTGGCCTCGTCGTACGTTAGGTTGCCAGGCGGCGTCCCGATTCCCGTGTTGCGCATGTCAAAGTCACTCCAGCTATAAAAGTCTGTCTCGGTGGCAATGAAGCAGGCTGCGTTGATGGTGCTGGATAGGGCAGACTACCAAGGCCGGATATCGCCCCCCATCCACCACGAGTGACGCATTTCACTCCACTTAAGCTCAAATCCGATATCTTCAATGAACTGACCAATCTACATTCAATCTACGACAATAGGGTTGTTGAAGCTTGAACCCGGCTCATCCCTGGCCGTTTTCCCTTGCCTTCTCCATCTTGGTCGTTTTGACACGCGGTCGCCGTGGGGCCAGCAAGCCAAAGAGACCAATCATTACGCCATGGAAATATTCTCCTCTGCTCGTCAAATCCCGTACCAGCTGTCACACTCCCACTCCATCCTGATCGGGCGGCCCTGCAAAAGTGTTTGGCTAAGCCTCGCAGGCCTGACAAACAATCGAGCCGCATCGTTCAAGAAGGGCACCAAGGGGCGACTCGTCTTGATTGGCTCTGCAGGTCGGCAAGGCTGCGAAATGATAGGTGGCTGGGCTGCCTCCCTTTGAATTGCCGATACGTCTCGACCCCGCTCATCTAACTTGCTCTCCAACCTGCCTCTCCAACCTGCCTCTCCAACCTGCGTCACATGGAGCAGCCTGCTGAGGAGTCTGCGGCTATACGGATAGTTTGGGCGGGCTGCCAGAAACGCGCGCGGCCAAAGGGGGCTCGTATACGACGCTCTCTGTCAAGAAATCCAGGGCCGCCAGGTTAGTATAGCTGCATAGTTGTATAGGTTCGTGAACGAACCCTCCAAACGGCCTACCGTACAGGCTTTGGCGCATCTCTCGGGGCAGTCAAGATGCACAAAAACTACAATCTCGTCATCACGCATATGACACGCTAAGACGCGCCCGCGAAAGACAAGAGACGCCATACGCTATTTTCACCTTGGGAGTACCATAGCCAATAGCCATGGCCGTCCGCCTCCAGTAGAGTAGAAGGGGGCAAGAATGGTTGAAGCCACAGCCTCTCACCTTGCAAGGACCAAGGGAAGTCTGCTCAGAAAGGACGGACGAGTCTCAGCGTATCATAGAGACTCGGCGACCGCTGACCAACCAAATGATTATATTACACTCACGTACAAAGACATTTGCTTGTACATCTTAGAGCGAGGTGTATCAGCCTGCGTAGAAGGTGGTTTGGAGAGTTAGCTCACGAAGCTGCCTGTTACCGCTAAAAACCAACCACCCTTCCGCTGCCGCTCTTCTTTCTGAGCTGATTGGGTATATGGCTTTCAAGAATCCGTAACGGGCTGAGCCCGTCGTGGGCCTCGGTGCCCCTCAGCCAACCCTAACCCCCTGTTGATATTCGCTGGATGAAGCTATTCCCACATCGTAGCGTTAGGGCGCGCCAGGACCCACGCACGTGACTCCACTTACTTGGAAGGAACCCCCGGGCGACCAATTTTTACCTTCTTCTTCTTCTTCTCTTTTCTCAAGCTTGGTATACTCGTAGAGTCGTCATCAGCGAGTTGCAAATATACTACCTGAGACCGTTACAGAATCCCACACAGTCCGTAGTCATCGAAAGATAACTAGCGATTAGGCAATAGCCCACGCCGTATGACGGTGTAGCGCGTCTACGTTAAGACAAACCGGTTGGACCCAACTCAAAAGAATCTTTAGAACCCCAGGCCCTTCATTTCAATCTTAGCTATTATACACATAATACAAGTATAGCCCGTTATTATATCCGCTCTAAGCAGACGCAATGTCCTCCCCAAAGAATCAGCCACCCGACAGAGTCGGTAGCAAAAGGTAAAGGCCTCTCACGTATATCGTACGCTCCATCCGCTTAGACCTTGAAAGCAGTTTAGCATATTGTCAGCACTGCCGTAGCGACCAGGCACAGGGTCACGTATATATCCTGCCGCGCCGTAGCGTAGCCCGCGCGCGTCCGAGTCTCCGAAGAGAAATGCCGAAGCACACAGATTGATGGGTAGAACAATGACAGGACCCGGGAACTGCTAAGTCATGAAAACCTTGTGCTAAGTGTCTGTAAATTCTTTCCATAAAGACGGCGCGAACTTGCCACCGGCAGACAATCAGTATTTCCTCTCGGCCGCGGACCGGGCCTTGATACGGAGGGCAAAACTCTCTGAGGCAGATAAGAACGAGGACGGTGACGAGGACTAGGACGAAGACGAGGACTAAGACGAGGATAAGGACATGGAGATGATATCGAAGAGTGAGCGTGACGATTGCGGTGAAACAATACATGGTTGCCATCACCCGGCTAAGTTCCCGCGTAAGCACCAAGACAGTTAGAAAAACACTCAAGTTTAACGATATGGTGTAATTAACAACATACTAATACCACCAAAACTGGAATAACTTAACGCAAAATGCCTATCGACATGCCAATCCGGCGAATGAATCGCTTCAAAATGGGGGGGAGGGGTCAGGGGGGTCCTGCGCTGTATATTGTTGGCCGTCGCGGTGTGAAACGGCTAGAGGGCTGCATCGCACTGTACGTGGGTCATGCCGGCGTCGACCATCTAGATCGGGATGCTCCGGGAAGGTGCGCGCCACCCACAGGAACGCGACATAGGCGACGAACGGCGTATCGGCGAGGATGATCATCTTCTTCGGAAACACGAATCCACTGCCCGACAACGCCTCTCGGCCGACGAGCATCGCGTCGATCAACTCGCCCAGCCAAGCCGGTTTGGGCCACCCTGGCAGATCTCGGCCTAGGCATCCCAAGCCGGGAGTTGCTCTCCGC
>MU857868.1:0-15398 GCA_033296725.1 Corynascus novoguineensis | reverse complement strand
TCCGAGTCCCGACCCCACGTCTCCGGGCCGATGCGGCTCAAACCCCTTTCGGCAGCATGCTCCGAGCCTCGCACCTTCAGCTAGCTCTCTCCCTGGCCCTGACAGAGCCCTACCGTTTCCCGGGTCCTGACAGATCTTCCTGCCATTACTGCCACTATTACCTTCCATATGGTCGGTAGCAAGGCAAAATGTGACGAAGAAGCTGGACTTCGTCAACAGTATATGTATTGCAATGGATTGCAAGTGTTGACTTGCAATTCGACATCCTTTTTATAGGAGGTTGGTCAATTGGCCATTGCAGTCCCGCTTGGTCAAAATTGTCACACGCTGACGGGTTTCTAAAGGCTGTTAGTTTTTGGGAGCTAAGTAACTATATCCAAGTCTTTGTTCAAATAATACCCTTGGAACATTTATAATAAAAAAGCTAAGAGAGCTATTAGTACTAGTCAAATTAAGTAATTGGCAGGCTAGGTAGGAAATGACTTAAGGCTAATCAAGGTTAGAGTGGTGTTTAGGCAACAGTCTGGTTCTAAATGCTGATCATGATACGTAGAGCAAAACCACTAGTCAACAATACAAATACTCTCTGTATTAGAGTTATAATCAATTTTCTCGCGGCCCAATCTTAAACTATTGAGACACTGATAAGCTGAGGTCTCAAGACTACTTCAGTCGTTTTAGCAGAAAACTACGTAGGTAAAGGAAGAGCTAAACATGAGCTACGAAAATCATAAGTCGTCGTTGGCCAATTACGGAATATAGGCGCCCGCAACGATCGACTAGCAGGAAGGTTATATGGGGTCATGGCTACTTGTAGATTAAAATGAGTACAGATTTGCTAGTCTTCGGCTAGAGCCAAAAGCTGAAGACTTGTAGCGTATTTTGCACCTTGTGGCGTATCTTATTGTATCCTAGAAATCTAAGGCGCAGAGTTAGATCTTAACAGAAGTAAGGAATTTGATTTATAAGCTACATTTTCATTGTAACAGGAAAGGGACTATATGCCTCTTTTAAACTGAAGCTAGCTATGGAGGAATTATATTATTATTACAATTTCCTACGATGTTCTAGGAGACATGCCAGTCTTTGTACTGCTGTATTTACAAAGGGAAACCGTGCTTTCGTAGGGCCGGATGAAAACCTCTGCCTTTGTTTTGAACACTGGCTCTGTGCCCAGAATCCTACGGAAATGGTAGGCTGCAAAATGGCTTACATCCTACTGCTGCTCTTCGGTTTTAGCTCCAACCTTCTGGCTAAGCTTGTCCTGTAAATTGCTAGCGGCTATGAGCCGCCTTAACCTTCCTTGTCAATCGAGCGCTGCGGGTTCCTATGCTCCGTTAAACGAGGTGCAGGTCCTGTTGTGACCAGATATATCTGAGGGATGACAAGTTCAGTCTCTATGTGGGCTTGGGCACCATATCACCAGGTGTTCTACTGTTTCCGCAATTTCCTCGCATTTCGCAATTGGGATGTTTATTCCTCGGCCCTTAGCTCTGCATATACATATATATATATATATGATATATTATTTGCCATAACGTATCTCATGGCAAAATAAAGCGATTACCTTGAATAACCATTACCTCACCAAAACCTTAATGCAATTTATAGCTCCTAAAACGGACCTAGAAGGAATCCCACTACTTTTGAAAGCTTTTGAGCTACTACATTGATAGTGATCTGAGGTACTGGATCATTCCCTAGTGCGAGCACAGTTTTTTTCAATTCATTGACGAATATTCTGAAAACACCTAAAGTCCGTGTGTTATATGGTTGCCTTCAAGTGACTCTTTTCTTTGCATAATTAGAGTAACGCTATACTTCGCCTAGTAAAATTCTGTTCTAGTAAATGAGTGCGTTTTCGGTCAGACTAGTTGTTTATAGTAGTAACTTTCGCTTTTTTGTGCCAAGCTTGTATTTGAACGACGTGAACCTTGACCTCAAGTTCGAGGATGTAAGATGTGTCTAACCATAACGATAACCACATTTTAAAAATCCCTGGTTGTGGCTGAAACCGTGAACTAGACATATATGGTTTATTGTATCACCACTACTTAAACAATTCTAACGGCCCAACTGGAGAGTTGGTTGCTTTGTGAATAACAACCTTAATCCTAGCTAAGTAGAGTTAGAGGGAGTCAATCCCTCAAAATAATAAACTTCAAAGCTCAACCTTCGTGGATACCAACTTCTTATACATTGCTTTAAAATGGTTACCAGCATCTGATATTAAGGGGCGTGTATGAATCAGATAACTTCTACAACCGACAAAAGGAGTCAGTGTCTTATACCGTATATTGTCTCCCAATGCGCCACTTACAGCCAAGGTCATTGTTGGTCTAATCGTTCTTACAGGCTAATGGTTCAGTAGGATTTCCAAATACTACTGAAAAACTCATTGATCTTGGTACGACAATCGTTTGAGGCACGGAGGGTCAGGCTTAGAGGTGGAGCTGAAGGAAGTCAACTTTATCGATATGATCAACCTTAAGCCTTCTCTAATACAAGCCGGCTCTATATTGTCTTGAACGGCGAGAAGCACCCTATATCGATGGATAAGGTAGGTTGAATTTCTAGTGATTGAAGCCAGATAATTCGATTATTATAGCAAAAATTGTCCCACTCGATCGTTAGATGGCTCCTATACCCGTGAAAGGAAATAGCCGATATACACCTGTTATAGATACCGTATATACTTGTCGAAGACCTGTATTAGCCACTTATAGACAATATTATTGGTAGTCTAGCCGTTATTACTCTACCTAATTGTCTAGTCAAGTAGGATTCCTAAACGTTACTAGACTGTCTGATAGACTTTGCCCTTAAAGACGATCATGACTGTAACGAAGTTCTGGTTCTCTGGTTGCTTAGCTGTCAGGACCGAGGAAGGCGTAGGGCGCGAGCCTCGTATCAGGGGGTCAGAGCAATTCCAGAGCTGTACCAGAGCAGCGTAGCGGGTTAGAATGCAGGGGCAGGCTTCGTTCACGGGCAGTCATAGAGGAACGGTGATCGAGCAGCGATGTGAAGACCAAGGATACGACAGCATGTCAGGGCCAGGAAGACAACAGGCCTGAGGCACGAGGTTCGGGGCGAGCTGCCAAGGAGCGTACAAGCCAGCCCGGGTCGCGAATACGGGGTCGGGGCCTGGAGGCTAAGGGCATATGACGCCATCAGAGAGCAGCAAACAAGCGACAAACGGTTCGGCATCTATATGTCTTATTCCGTGATCGAGGGTAGGGAAACGGAGCAAACTAGGTATAGGGGATAAGAGGGGTTAGCAGGACTGAGCAAAGGAAGGGAGTTGGCAGAGTTTAGTATACCCTCAATTCTACTACTTGCTAGGACCCATCTCCCACTATGCTTAGTGACTCTATATGCCTCTTATACCCCTTTACTCTGACTATCAACCCACTAGGACCATTCCGATCCTGACATATAGCCACCACTATAGTAGCGGTAACGCCTATCTAGAAGCCACTCTTGTCGAAGTTGTAGATTTTTTTTGCCATGATACTATATTGCTAGATCTTAGTATTGACCCGACTAAACCAGGCCTTTAGTAGTTCAGGATCTTCGTTTTTAGCTGGGCGATAGTTGTATTTACAGGACTATTAGATTATGTCATGGCGCTTCAAGAATCATGACCTAAGGCTGTTTAACACATTAGGTACACGTTTCTAGAGCATATATTGGCTATCTTTCGAACAAATAGTAAGGTAGGAGGATGACCGTATGTATCTACATAAGATGTTCCTCCAGAGCTGCATTTGCGTTTTGGTTAGTGTCAATCTACGATTAGGAACTTGGCCATTGCTTCGTAATGTCTGACCTCGAAGATGACGGTTTAAGGTAGAGAGTACGAGACTTGATATAAGTAGTAGTAGCCCGAATATTAAGATGTTGAACGAATGGCTTTTAGAGCAGGTTCGACTCACTCGTCGCGTGGGATATCTGAATCCAAGCACATTATAATGCTACTTACTGGCCTCTAAGACAGAGTCGTGTCCCTTGGAGACGCGTTGAATGAGGGGTGATAGGGTGGGTGAATAGGGTTGTGTTATAAGGTGATAGATATGTTGTATTAGGTGACAAGATACATTATAAAATGATAAATTTACTGACGGCCCTAAACAGTCAAGGATTGAATCTACGTCCCTGGAGGATTATAAATGAAAGGTGAGAGGTAGTTACTAACAAGATATACTTAAAACCAGAGGACCTATTGGCGATTTTATAGGCTAGATTGAGGAGGCTTTGGGCTTGTTACGGCGAAGGATGACTTTAGCCATATCGACAACCCCTTTTACGTCAGTTTTACTCGGTTTCAAAGGTCATTGTTGCGAGCAGAACCCCTGCCAAGGAAACACGTGACTGCGAAGCAGTAACGCATAAAGATGGTTCTGACCTTGCCTGTACTTTAAGAAAAACAACGATGACTTTACCTTACTTTTGATACTCATGCTAGTGTTCAGAAGTGCCGACCACAGAAGGACTGTCGGTCTGATCTGTGGTTACCAAAGCCCAGTTCACCGTTACCGCTAAGTAACCTGAAAAGGCGAAAGCGCGCGTAACAGTCATCGTTGGTCAGGTATACATTAACCATGTTTTATAAAAACACGTCTTCGGAGACGTATAGTCAAGAGCATGTTCTATAGCTTGGTTAAGATTATGGAGCGTGCCTTTAGCCTTTGATGCCGCTTGATGAATTTGTAGCATTGGCATTGCCCCGAGGCTGGTTATCACCTATTGCCAATACAATGAAGCAGCCAAGTTCCTCGCAGGCAGGGGAACGCCATTGGCCAACCCTATGCTGACAGAGATAGTAGCTTTGACGGCCAAGACCCCCCTACTACGAAAGGCGCTAGAGGTGTTGCTTAGACATTTTGTTATCTAACGTAAACTACCACCTTCTAGGAGAGACCACCTAATAGGACACTTTTCTGCCCTACACCCACAACATTGACTTCGGGACCACCTCGCTACCCTATCGGGCCCGGCAAAATGTAGGAGCCCCAATAGTATAAAGAGAGGGTCTTATTAGCGCTTATTACGTTATATTCGGGCCAAATTGGAGATATTTATAAGATAGTAGCAATATTTTATATATCGAAGTCTACTCTCTATAGACGTATCAATGGAGGGGATATATGTCGAGAACCATAAGTCAAGAATCGAAAGCTATACCCGACAAAAGAAACTGCCTTGATTGGATAGATCGAGCCAATGACGATTGTAGTAAGCTACCAACCATTGGCTATATTCGGTAGATGGCCGACCTTCTATCAGTATAGGAGCCCGATCTTATTCGATATGACTATCATAGCTACCCCGGTTCTAACAATGACTGTCGGCGAAAACTAGGTTTAATAGCTTCTTTATCGGCACCTCTACTTAAAGATAAAGTATTCCAAGAAATATGACTACCAAGAAAGTTTATATAAAGACCCTAAGAAGATCTTAGTATAGTTTATATAGATATAGAAAACCATCAATAAATATAGAGTCTTTAAAAGCACTATAATTTTGATAAACCGGTTTCTAACTAGGCGTTATAAGCACCTCTTAAGGTAGTTACCTAGTCCAACTAATAGAATCAACCTATTATTATTTAGCCAGGAAATCGAGAATAGTCGACTATTCTCGAGTATATCAACACGACTAGTTAGGCCCTCGACCCGATGGTCATCTTAGAACAGAAGGTCTATATATCGATATAGTATGAAAACTCTCCTTTATCGAAGACATGGTAAGTTGGAGTAAGCGATAACGGTTAGATGACCGATAAGCTTACTTTTTAAGTGGCTTCGAAAAGTCTTCGAACCACAAACTCGGAACCGGACTATTAGTCGATGTCGCCTTCTTATTCTCGACGGTCATAGGAGCCACTTGACACCCTAGTTCGACAATTCTATACTATCGGATTCTTACCGAGTATATGCTGAAACCAAGACTCCGATGTCATTCTGATAGTATCTGCTAAGCAGATGCCTATATAGAGTGCTTCGGTCCTTGTGATCTAGTTTTTCTCTCTTTATTTGAAGCAATTTAGTAATCACTATCACGCCTTGTACACCATGCCAAAGCGTAACCTGTTACAAAGACCCTTTTCTCTTGAAAGGATGATATGCCAACAATACGTTGATTCCGAAGTTAACGTAGATAAAGATGTTCTTTGCCGACGTGAGGTTAAACCCTTCTCGATCTGACCCAGGAACCATCAGTAGGTCTCAATCTTCGAGCTGATCTCGGTTAAATTAGTCCCCGACAGCCGTTTATAACCCTTAAAAAGGTATACAGAACGAGTTTAGTTACTGACAAAGCACTTTAGGACAGGATATTACGCATTCAGTAAGATTAAAGACCGAAGTAGGAGCGACAGGAAGAGGAATCCATTAAATAAAAGGAATGGAACAACGAACTGCAACGTGCCGTTATGGGCTCTGGCTAATATAAATTAGGGATATATAATAAATGTTTCTATAGGCTGAATCCAAATGGGAATCCAGATAAGAATACAAGCTCGATTGATCAAGTTAGAGCTATTTGCCTTTTTGACTACTTGACTCTGGCTTTGGTGCTTGATAGTGTCATGTTCAGACGGATGTCGAATTGCAACTCGACACTCGCAATCCAATTGTAGTACATATACTGTTAACCAAGCCAGCTCCTTCGTCACAATGGGTATAGAATACCGTATATCTCAACTAAGGTTAGGGCAAGAGTAACGGGATAGTAGGAACTTAGGTATAGAAAAGGGGTATAAGAACAGGGGTTGGGCCAGAGTCCACTAAAACCTGCCAAGTGCTTGGTTTGGTGCATCTTTTAGTATATACCCGGTACGGACCTGCTAATACATTTAATCCCCTTGGTTATTGCCATTACCAACTCAAATATACTAACCATAACTCTAGGTTATATGCCAGTAAAAATCAATATTGGAGCTGAAGATGGATTTCAATACTAAATAAACGGAAGGCTATATTTTCTCAAGTCTATCAAGAGAAAATTAGCGTCGAAATAAACATAATCATATATAACATACCTGCATAGGAAGCGGGCCAGCATAGCAAGTGGGCACTGTCATCAGACCTTGATTACTTCATAAGTCAAATCACAACTCCTTTAAATCAATTGAAACTACTTAAATTCGCTCTTATCAGGCAATTCGCAAACTATTGGCAGTTTCGTACATTACGGCCGGGCTTTTTTGCAGTTGCTGTAAAGCCGAACACGCGGTTCACAGACGGTCTTAGAATTTCTACTGTTAAACGTCGCGCCTGTGTCTTAGCCCGATACGCTCGCAGCGATCGCACGTCTCACTCCGACAGGGAGCTAGGATTGAGATAGTAGGGTGACGAGGATAAAAGGGGTAATCTCAGGCAGGAAAGGACAGGGAGGGCAGAGTTCAGTGTGCCTTCAATTCTATCACTTTCGACACACCATCTCCTACTGTGCTCGATATCTCCACGTGCTTCTCGTACGCCTTCACTCTGACCTTCCAACCCACTAGGACCATTCCAGTCCTGACAAATGTTCGCCAGCTAGAACTAGCGTAGGAGACATGCCTATATAATAGGCAGATACTCAGGGGTGGCGTTTGTCCCCGAGAAAGTGAACTGATCAAGGAGCGAAAAGAATAGACTAATAGCCTCGGCCTCGCCTAGCTAGGAAAGGACCCTAATCGACTAAGCCTATATGAGCCTGGTTTATTGGAGTTTGGCTAGACCAGAAGCTCAATTGGAAGGCCTACCTAAGGGCGATCGAAACGAAACAGTGTAACGAAGAAGCTAGACTTCAACAGTATACGTACTGCAATTAGATTGCAAGTGTCGACTTGCAATTCGACATTCTTCTATGGAACCTACAAAGAGTGGTAGGAACCTTTAAGGTTACTCTAATTCGTAACCTTGAAACGGAGACACAGCTACTACCACCTTTAGACCTATACTTCAATAAATTGCTAGCCGACTCCGAGACCAGGCTCTAACAGTCTACCCTCGAGGAATAGCAGAAGGTCCGGCACGCCCTAGGGCAGCATAGCGGTGTAGGGATAATACTATTTTTTTGCGAAACCGGTTCTCAAAAGGTATTATAGTACGGTTGAGGTAGCAACTTGGTCTGACCGACAGATTAGCCTATTGTTAGTTAAGAAGTTAAGGGTAGGTGACTATCATTGACTAAGACCTATAGGGAGAATCAGCCGTAAAGAATGAGCCCGTTACCATCAACGTAATAAAAAAACAAGCGACTGAAAGCCTCTAGCATGCTAAGAAGTCCTTAATCCAAGTAGGTAAATCTATAGAAGCATATTTCCAAGAGGATAACATAATCTACCACCTTTCGGGACAGACCACGTGATAGGACGCTTTTCTGCCCTATACCCTACCACGTCGACTTCAAACACACCTTACAAGACGAAAAGAACTCTATTCAGAATACAATCTATATAATTCGAGTCTTTATTTGTAGGGGCATCTTCTAGCGTTATACTCGGCTAAGTCGTCTCTAATAACCCTGCCTCTCCTTCTCGGACCTCTTAACGAGCTTCCTAGCTTCGCTGACCCTCCTAAGAAGCATTTTTAGAGATCTCGATACGGCTAATCCCTCCTCTAATCGTTATAGTCCCTCCTATTCAGATAAAAGCTCGTTATACCTGTTTTCTCTTTGTCGAGCGTTCTTACCTCGAAGCCGAATTCTTGTCATATAAAAAGAAGAGCATTATATATCGCTATCTGGCGACTAAAGCGCCTTATTTAATAGGCTTATCGCTCTCTAGTGTTTTCTCTAGAGAGATTCAAGCTCAATGATACTGACTAGCGTTTTAAAGGATAGACTTTAATGGCTAGTCAGTTGTAGGAGGGGGACGGTATATCTATATCTTGGTTTATAGCCGACAAAGAACTTGGCTTAGATCGAAAGGCAATAGCCTAGTAGCTCGAAACCCCTAAACATTGTTATGGACTTGACAAGGTCGCTATATACCCGCTTCAGGATAGCAAAACAGCTATAGTAGGCCTATAAAAGTGTTAGAACACTTTACTATTTTACCCTACCACTATATTTATAACATCTTTAACCTCCTACTAATATATCAATTCTATATTAATTATAATAATTCTAAGTGTTCTAGAGACCTTAAAAACGGCTTTAAAATGATATATATTAATCCTTAGTGTACTACCCCCTGCTTTGATAACAGCCTCTAACCTCTTTAGCGTTAAATCTATAAGGTCCTGTAACTCCCTCTATTCAAACCCCTCCTAAATAGTGATCGTAACCCGAACTAACTGGTCCTTTAAGTCCTGGTTCTTTGGTAGGTCTACTAGGCTCGGGTCCTTATAGATCCGTTTACTAAGCAACTTCTATAGATTTTCGATCGGGTTAAGGTCTAGGGAATAAGGATGCCAATCTACTAACTCGACGCTATTATTCTTAACCTAATCTTTTAACCAATCTTATACTATATAAGCTATATATATTAGAGCTTTATCTTGAACAAAGATACTACTTGGCTTATAACTATCGGTAAGTTCTACTATAAATAGTCAAGTATAATATACCTAGGAACTCCTCTATAGGCGGAATCAGGGTCTCCTATTATTGGCTATAATAAGGTCCTGTTAAAGTAGGAGAACGTTCCCTAGAACATCTATAAATGCCTTGTTGGTTTAGCCTTTAGTTAGACATTCTTTGGCTTTAGACGTTTACCTTAATTATATATTAGAGGCGGGTTATTATTGATAAGGAGTTGGTTGCCTTCTAATAAAAAACCTAGTCTTGGCGTTCTCCTTTACTATATATAACTATAGACTTGTTAGAGACGATCTAATGCTACTACTACTAGGGTTCTTTAGCTATATAAGCTCTTATAAAGACAAGCCTTTCTCCTATACTCTCTAGGATTAACTTTGGCCTCTAGAGTATTTAGGAGTGCCAAATACTGGTCTCGACAAGGCACTAGTAGATAGTATCGATCGAGCAGCTAAGCCTAGCCTTTTCTTTAAGTTCCTGGCAGGAAATAAAGGGGTTTTGATCAATAAACTGGTAAAGGTACCGAATACCCCTTTCTATAAGAGAACATGGCCGCTTAGAACGAGGAAGTGACTTGGCCGACTTCTATTTATAGTAACGTTCTATAATCCTATAGGCATTGTCTAGCAAAATGCCCTTATAGGTAGCGATCTGGCGGTAAGACTAGCCTACCTCTTTAAGGGCAAATATCCTAGCCCTTTTACAAGGCAAATACTCTTATTATAAGGTTTTTCGACATCGATTAGGTATATACAGCTCTATTAAAAAGTAGGTAGTGTTTTAGGAAAAAGTATATATGTCGTATCGTATAGTTAGAGTGTTCTAACACTTTTTTATATACCTACTATAACATTAAGATGTTAGAGGTAGTACGACAAGTATAGAGCCATCGTCTAAAAGGCTATTAAAATATTTTAAGGAACTAAAGAATATCGCTATAGCTAACGCCGAATAAAGCTCTTGGCTTATAGGCTTTCGGTACGCCTTTATAAAGGGACTAAACACCTGATTATTAAGGCTATAGATTGCGTATTAGAAAATAGGAGTAGAGGGCAATAATCTTGTATTTAATACGCTAAATCACAATCACTAGAGAAACGTTGCTAGTATAAATGTTAAGAAAGGCAATAGGTATTATATGTCTAAGGTATACTATGACTATTGAAATGTTAGATCTATTTTAATTTAATGTTATGGTTTGTTTATGTATCTGTAGATATTTAAGATGACAATACTCTTTTGACTTTATTGTTAGAAGCTAAGTGCTAAATCTATATACCTTTAAATGTTATTAATGGCTAGAGTAGGCAGTTGCTAATTAGTATATACTTCGGGTAAAGAACTATTCGTGGTTGTTAGGTCAGATCGAGAAGCCTTCGACTTTATCTGGCCAAGGATAACGTTAATGGTGTTGATAACCCTTATTATATATATATCCTTTGACCTATATTATATAGGTTGCCATCGGCCATATTATATATCAAAACGGTGATTGAGAAACGAGTAAATCACTCCTTTAGAACCTTATACATCGAAAACGTCCTCTCTACCTCGGTCAAGGCTATATAGCTCTAGTATACCTTTAACTATAGATACCGCTTTATAAAGTTGTAGTAGTACTCCTTTCTAAGAGTCTAGTAATTGCCTTTTCCTAGTAGTACCTAAGTAGCCAAGTTCTAGATACTCACCGGCTAACCCTATATATCTGGCTATAGATAGGCTTGACGGTCGAGTCTTACTCCTATGGCCAAAGGCGATAAGTGTCTTGTATAGCTATCTTGTTATATGTCCACTTGCCGGAATACGCTTATATAGAGTGGTGGCTAGGACACTAGAGCTTCGTAATACGTTGAAAACTATTAGCCCGCTCGCTCTTGGCTACAATGATGGTGAGTAGGATCTTTGTCTTCCCGATCAATCTCATTGTCTAGTAGTGTTTATAATACTATAGGGTAACAAACTATAGATATTAATGACTTTAAGTTTAGAACCCTATAAAAAACCGATAACAATAATTTAATAAAAATAGTAGAAGCACCAATAGTTAAACGACTAAAGGAGAAATATAGTTACTATAAGCCAAGATAGTAGTAAAGTTCTTGAACAGATATAGTATATAACATTAGTGTCACTTGACACTTTATAAGTTATATAAGGTTTATACTATAAGAATAAACCCCTAAATATGAACAATAAATCTTAAAGAACAAATACCTGTTTAACGTCATCTTATAATAAGGGATCAATCCCTAAAAGCCGAATACTGTATATGTCTTGAAATTTTAGCTAAAATCGATATATATATAGGTAAGAACGAGGAGAAAAGAAGCAGTCCAGTTGTGATAAATATCTGTCACATCGTTATACCTAAAAGCCTTATAAACTTATATTATTTTAAGCACTTTTTATCTTTTTTTACAGTCTAGAGAGGGGTATATAGTCTTTCTAGTTAAAGAACAAAGGATTATACCCTCCTTATAAGTTTTGAAAAGGGAACCTTTGCCTCTAATTTAGAGCTTGGCTTAATTATATAAGGACAAAGATAGGCTATAGAATACTCGATGGCTAGAAGTATAGCCCTTTAAGCTATACTAAATACTAAATGTTTTGTTTATTATTACTAATGGTAAAATACGACTTTAAAGAGTATACTTAAAGGACATGTTAGCGACAATATAATACTTTCGAGTATTATATATTTATAAGAGTCGATTAGTATAATATAAAGCTCTTAGCGCTATCGATAGTACTTATTACGGCTATAAATTAGAAGCTAAAAAAAATAGAACAGAGAAATAGAATAGAATATAGGCGCTTACGTTGTATGAAAAAGACGGTAATAGCACTATAGAGGATATCCGAATATAAAGTATAATTATAATCCTAAGTATAGGAGCACCTTCCTTTATATTTAATTTATAATTTCTAAAGTATATAATTGCTATATTGTCCCGCGATAATAAAACTTTACTATATAATGTCGAGATAGGTCTTCTTTTTGTTGATCTAGTGAACTAGTTTTATCAGCTATTAGCGGTTGGTCTAGATCATATACTATTGAATTGCAGAAAACAAATGTTTGAATTTGTAATATAAATAGAATAACAGCTCCTTTTAGTAAGCCTCTTCGAATTTGATATGATTTTGTATTATATAGACTTACTAGGCCGTGAACAATATTGTGATCATAACGTTGTATATTTTTACCTATATAACGGTAGTGCCTACAATCAAGGTATATGCTTGCCTTGCTTGTATGTGCTATGCTTGCCCTGGCATTTAACCTTAATATTGTAAGAGTTTCTCTTCCTTTTCTCCTTATCATCAAATTTTATATAATAAGAGAGGTCTTTCCGTAGCTTTGCCTCGGCTAATGGCCATCTACTAACAACCTGTAACAAAGATTTGGTTTGTTTGGCAATCAAATTGCCTCGAGGAGCAACAATCGTATGCCTTCATCTAAATGGTCATCTATAGGAGCGTCAATTAGTAGAACTTATATATAGAGATGGTTGATACAAGCTATAGCCTTACTATAAAACTAATACCACTAAAACGTTAGTGATATAGGCAAATTAGGTTATATAAAAATAGAACAATCGTAGTATATAGTCACTTCTTAAGTATAACAACTTTAGAAGCTCTATAGCTAGTAATAGAATTATAATATTGTTACAACTTTCAGTTTTAAGCGTATAGACTATTGTCAGCCTATACCTTCATAAACCCTTTAAAGGATCAAATGGTAGAACCAGGTGTAACAAATCTCCCTTTTCCTGGTTTATAGATAGACCTGTTTGACAAAGTCCTACTATCCTCTTATCCCTTATAATATATTAAAAGTAAGAGATTCAAGCTCTATGGTGTCTGCCCGCCGTTCCTGGGATAGTAATAACGGATTCTATACCCCGTTTATATAGCTACCATGTTCGTGTAACCAGAACCCTGCTTAAAGTTCTACCCAATTTACCTATAAACAAGGCATTATCAATACCAACAACAATAGTAAAATAGTCAATAAGAGCAAATAGTCTGGTTCCATTTGATCTGTCTCGTTGTCGATTAGGACTAGAGAAGTCGTCGGGTATAAGTGTCTATATTAGGGGGGTCAAAGCGCTTCTAGAGCTATATCAGAATAGTGTATCGGGCTGAAACATTGGGCCAAACATGGTTTACAGGCAGTAACGAAGGAGCGGTGATCGGTCAGCGATTATACGTCTCGTTTCGGCTAGGGGCCAGGATCGAGATAGTAGGGCGTTAGGGATAAGAGGGAGGAATCTTAGGCAGGATAGGATAGGAAGGGAAGAGTTAAATATAGTTTAATTCTATTACTTATATCGTCTCCTACTGTACTTAATATCTCTATATACCTCTTACACCCTTTAACATTTAACCTACTAGGACTGTTCTAGTCCTGACACTATCTATCTATATAATCAAATACACTTATACTGCCTTCTGACTATCTTGGCAAAGCCGACAACGTTATATAGTATATAGCCTACTATTCTTTTCCCTCTATTTAATGGCTGCCTTGTCTTGGTTCCTCTTGGTTTTCAATCTCCTTGATAGTATATAGTCTTGTTAAGTGTTTGTCTTTTTTGCCTGCCTTTCTTTGCTTTTATTGACAAACTCCTAGTTAAGTGTATCTAGGGTAATATTATTGGCTTTAAGGGGATTGTCTTTCGAGGTATTGACCTTACGTTTTAAGGGGGCTATTAACAAGACAAGAAACCTGTTCTACGATTTGGTTGACTCTTATAGCTAGAACACCTAAAACTATTATTACCTTGACCGACTAGCTATTCTTGTAAAGCTTATTAAATAGTGGTGTTTTTAGTAGTGGTAAAGAAGTCGTTTTAGGTTACGGGAACCAAGCTAGTACTATACCATGCTCTAGAGATGTTCTTTTATATTGTCTTATAAGCCTGTTGGCAGGTCTTGAAGAAATGAAGATTGTCGATATATCTAGTGCTAAATAGAGCCCTATTGTTGATAGCCATTTGGTATACCTTTATAAAGGGACTAAATATCATAACGTTAAGAGGCTATCGTTTATATATTAAATATAGTAGTAAATAGAGGGCAATAGTCTTATATTGCTGTAATATGTCATAAACTCTAGCAAAATATGGTTAGTATAACTGTCAAGAAGGCGATAATAGACACTATATTTTTAAGGTAACGTAATCTGACACCTAATGGGACAGACCACCTAATAGGACACTTTTCTGCCCTACACCCTACAACATTGACTTTAGGACCACCTCGCGACCCTATCGGGCCTGGCAAAATGTAGGAGCCTCTACTATATATAGAGAGGGTCTAATTGGCGCTCAATACGTTATATTTAGGCCAAATTTGAGGTATTTAAAAGGCTATAGCTATATTTGATATATCAAAGTCTACTCTCTGTAGACACGTCAATAGGGGGGATATATGTCAAGAAGCGTAAGTCAAGAATCGAAAGCTATACCTGATTAAAGAAACTGCCTTGATTTAATAGATCGAGTCAATAGACGATCATAGTATACTACCAACGATTGGCTATATTTGGTAGATGGCCGAGCTTCTAGTTTATAAGTATAGGAGCCTGATCTTGTATAACATGTCTATTATAGCTACCGTAGTTCTAGCCATGACTGTTGACAAAAACTAGGTTCGACAGCTTCTTTATCGGCACCTATATTTAGAGACAAAAGTATTCTAGGAAATACGACTATCAACGAGCCTTATATAAAAAGATCTTGAGAAGATCTTAGTATAGTTTATATAGATATAGAAACGTTGAACAATTAGATGCGCAGCGCCAGCTACGCATCGTAGTGACGCGCCCGGCCGGATGGCCGCCCACAGCTTCGTCGTCA
>MU857867.1:0-15577 GCA_033296725.1 Corynascus novoguineensis | reverse complement strand
AGAAGGATAGAAAACTTTATATATATATAGACTACTAATAGCTAAACGATTAGACCATTAAGAACCATTACCCGCTACTACTAATCTCAAGGCTTAGAGACCAATTGGTAGGAGCCCGACACTTTATATACCTTGATCTACCAACTATATATACCTATATACAAATCAAGCAAGGCGACAAGTAGAAAACAGCGTTCTATATATCGTTTAGACACTTCGAATACCTTGTCATGTCTTTTAGACTTATAAACGTACTAGCAATGTTCTAGTCTATAGTAGACTATACGATCTAGCCATTCCTGGACAAGTTTATAGTATATTACCTCGATAATATCCTTATCTTCTTAAAGACGTTTAAAGAGTATTAGAAACATATAAAGGTAGTGTTTGACGCCCTCTATAAATATAAGCTCTTGGTTAACAAGGACAAAAGCGAGTTCTATATTATAAAGACAGTGTTTTTTGGCTACAAGATATCGCTAGGACAGATATAAATAGAACCTACTAAAATCGAAGCAATCAAGACATGGCCAATATCTATATCAACAACTAAGGTTAGAGGGTTTATTAGATTCGCCAACTTCTATCGAATGTTTATCAGGGACTTTAGGACAATCGTAAAACCTCTATACAACCTTATAAAAAAAAGATATAGTATTCTAGTAGAAAAGGGAATATAAAGAGGCATTCAAGGCTATTTAGGACGCCATCACCACTAACCTAGTACTTGTATTACTAGACCCCTAGAAACCGTTCGAAGTTGAGATAGACGTGTCAGACTATACGATCAGAGGACAACTCGGACAACAAGATAGCCAAGGCAAGCTACACCCTATAGCGTTCTTCTCTAAGAAGCTCGATAGGCTACGACTCAATTACCTGATCTATAACAAGGAACTACTTGCTATTATCAAAGCGTTCTAAGAATAGAAGCTATACCTTAGTGGCATTATATACCTAGTATAGGTATATATAGATTATAAGAACCTCAGGTACTTTACTACAATAAAGGAACTAAACAGACGATAGATCTATTAGGCTGAATTCCTTTTGGAATTCAACTTCGAAATTCACTATAAGAAAGGTATAGAGAACGCTAGAGCAGATACCTTAAATAGGCGACTAGACTATATCAGAACAGGCACCAAAGTATCGCCACTACTCTTATAGGAACAACCAGACAGCTTGTTACAATATACGCTATAACCACTAGCTAACGACCTAATCCTACCATTTATAGAGGTCTATATAATCTTTAAGGAAAAACGTATCGATGACAGATACACTACCTGGACAGACGACCCTAACAACTAGGGAGAAACCTAGGAAAAGGGAGTCGAGTTTTGGAAACCCGACAACGAGTCCCGATATAAAGCCTAGTATCGAGACAGGCGATATATACGACCTAACGACTAGAAAGCACTTGTTACCAAAATCTATAAATCAAGACTTAGGGGTTATATAGGAATCGCTAAAACCAATACCAAGGTCAAATAGCAAGGATACGACTTCCTAGGACTAAGGAAACAAGCAAAGGAAGTCGTAGGCATATATGACATATACGCCAAATCGAAAACGGCACGATATAAGCCATATAGGCTATTATAGCCACTACCAGTTATAGAACGGCTATAGAGTTTGGTGATGATAGACTTTATTACCAAACTTCTAGAATCTAAGGATTCAGCTATAAGGGTCAAAGATAACAGTATCTTTACCGTGGTAGACCGACTTACCAAGTAGGTATACTTCTTCCCCTATAAGGAATCCTAGACAGTAGAGCAACTAGTAGACGTGATCTATAGGTATATCGTATTAGTATATGTATAGCCTAATAAATGGATTATAGATCGAGATACCAAGTTTATATCAAGATTCTAGCAAGCATTGATATAACGGCTAGGAGTTAATAGTAAACTGTCAATAGTATACTACCCCTAGATAGATAGACAGACCAAACGACTTAACCAAATCGTCGAACAATATCTATAGTCTTACGTCAACTATTAACAAGACGATTAGGTAATGTTGCTCCTAGTAGCGTAACTTATATATAACACTATACCGATAGAATCTATAAAAACGACACCGTTCTTTATAGGTTAAGTCTGCGATTTGCTGTTCTGGCCGCCGAATTTGGCAGGGCGGGGCCGCCATTTTCGGGTGTTCTGACAGTACGGGGCGCTTGGTCGTAGGCAGGTACTTGGTACCTCGCCCCCTCTAGCCAATTCATCTACAGATACACGACCCCCTTGCTCCGCCTAATTAGCGTCCTAATCCTGGGCGGCAACCTGGCGACCCTACCTTGCTCCGCTCTCTAATAAGCGTCCTAGTCCTGGGCGGTTGGTTCGAGAAAGTAGTGGCTCCTAAAATCCAAGATCCAAGAATCCGTTTTCTTCAACCTGGCATCCATTTTCTGCTCCCTAGCAAAGCGGCGTATAGCGGTGTAACCAGACGTAAAATGGCGTCCCTTGTAGCTCCCGTCGTTCCTGGCTTGTCGGCCGTCAAAGTCGGTAGCCCTCGACACTCTATACTAGACACTTATAACCTTAGACACCTAACGCCAAAACACTCGATACTATTGCTATACTAGTACGTGGCCCGATATAGCTGATCGTAGACCGTAATACCGATTTCGTCTAGTAGTTTACCGCGAAATAGCGAGAAGCCTAAGACAACCGGATTACGAAACAGGTAAAGGCATTTACGGCCGACCAATATATAGCTCTCTATAAGCAGCTCGAGGTCACTTAGTTCCTTTTACCTAACTATATCGACACGACTAAGATCAACATTGCCAGCCTCTTACGAAAATAGAAGAAGTATATAGGCCACCTCCCTTATATTCTATCGGCATTTTTGCTAACGAACCTATAGATAGTATATATTTAACGGCTTCAGGCACTAGCGAGACGTGATCTAGGACATATACTAGAACCTAAACCAGGACGTATATCGAGCGATAACGATAGATTTCCTCGACTATCTTTGTCAAATATACCAGATCAAGTCGTAGGGCGTGTTATAGGAGTATTTCTACTAGTATAAGCAGCTATATGCCAGTATTATAGGCCGCTATATAGACACGAACAATAGTAAAGAAATTAAGAAGGTATATCTCCTAGCCTCTTACCTACCCGATATAGTAGCTAATATGCCTTATAAGTGGTACAATACTATCCTGGTTGCCAAGTATAAACTACGACCGCTATATACCTTTAGAAAAGACGTTACGAACGTAGACACTTTACTGGCCCTACTAACCTTCAATATCCGGTACAATACTAGCGTCTTCCTTTAGGAGGCGTACCGTGTCTAACTACCAGGGTTGTTACGCGCGCTTTCGCCTTTTCAGGTTACTTAGCGGTAACGGTGAACTGGGCTTTGGTAACCATAGATCAGACCGACAGTCCTTCTATAGTCGGCACTTCTGAATACTAGCATGAGTATCAAAAGTAAGGTAAAGTCATCGTTGTTTTCCCTTAAAGTATAGGCGAGGTCAGAACCATCTTTATACATGACTGTGAAGCAGTCACGTGTCTCCTTGGCAGGGGTTCTGCTCGCAACAGTGGCCATCGCGAAGCGGGTTGATAGAGTGACAAGCAGAGAGCGGGTGTTGTTGTAGTAGTAGGGTTCTTGACGGGAGAGGGGGCATTGTTTATATCTACTAGCAGATAAGCTTAGACTAAACCCCGTTTGTTAGATGGTTAGACTTTGTTTAATACTCTATATTTGCCGTCGAGTCTTCTTATACTATCCCCCTACGTTCCTATCGTGGCCGATCATATAAGCCAACCAGGTACATTTACCTTGCCAATATTAATTAACCACTTGGACGCTATAAACAGTTCAGCTAGTGCCATCTAGCAACCGAAACTGGCGGCACGTGGTCGGGGGGAATTGGTTCCCGCCAAGCCAAGCCCCTTGTCAGCTGATTGGCTACGGCTATACTACCAAGAATTTGTTAGATGGCCCTGTTGTCAGGCTGTTAGAACATATATCCTTGTTTCGGCATGTTTAGAACATAACCTTTTGCTCTTATCAAGAGTTACGACAGAATTTGTTGACAGGCATATACTAACATATACTAGACGTCCCTATCTATTAACCAATTAGATCAACCTATAGTCGTCACGTGTATTGAAACACTACTATATGTTCCTATATACTTCAATTAGTCTATATAGGTGTTATTGTTCTCTAATGCTCGGAACATGACCTCTTGTTCTCTTATACTATGAAATTTTGTTGGCAAGTAGACCATTTAAGACGTTGCCGTCAAGTTGTCAATAATGTAAGTTGATTTGTAGAGGTCATTCTACGATAGAGGCACGACGATCAGTGTTCACTCACTATACATGTCTATAGGTGCCTCCTAGGGGCAGTTGGCTGAATTGCTTACGGCGTTCTACTAGCTAACTCTGTATGATCGGCCATAACGGAAACGTAGGGAAGGTATACAAGGAGGCTGTCGACGACAGATATAGGGGATCAAAATCATAGCATCTAACAAATAGAGTTTGGTTTGAGGAAACATGCCCTATTGTCCTGCCTAACCCGCCATAACTAGAAAGGGAGTATACGTGTATAAGGAGACGATAGATAAGAAAAAACCGAAGTATGTTGGGCCCTAGAACTCCTGCTCTCTCAGGTATAAGAATGCCTTCTTTCTTATCAAGAACTTCGTAACCAAGACCATAGAACTATACCCTGTCCCTGTAGGTATTGTAACCGTTTTCTACACCACAAACCCATTCTCCTGAATACGCCTGCTTGAGGTCGTCCATTATGCCTGGTTTAACATCGAACCCCTGCCACCAAACTAGCAGATAGACTAGTGATGGTACCAATAGTGTCAATATAGAAGAGCCGTCCTACTCACCGCTTCTTAAAGACACTCCGAGACCTATAACCCCTGATTTCGGTACAGGCATGGCCGGTGATCTTGAACCTGTCGTATTTGATGGCCAAGGTCAGCTTTTACCACACAATCACAATCTCCCCCACTAACATCAGGATTATAGATATAAGCAAGAATACCCAGACGTAGTAGAGCAGTATATGAGATTCTATCGTGGAAAGCAGGCAAGTAGAGCAGAACCAGTGATAGTGCTCTTCCTATATGTGGTGGTGTAGAGGAAAAGGCGGTACAGAGGTTGGTTCCAAAAGTATTTGGAGAGCCTATACTGCCAAGTCTTAGCATACAGTACATAGTACAGTAACGCGGCCAAGCTTCTAACCCTAACCCTATTTGACATTACTAGCATAACCCGAACCCTATAGCTGTTGCCCCTCTATCGACTTGCAAACTTCTCGACTAAACTAGTATAATAACTATATATATCTTAGGCATGCTAGCCTTGACCTACATTTTTTGACTAATAAAGAACGCGATAGATAGAGATTTCATCTATTTGAAGTCGCAATTTAAGGAAATTTTATTGTCTAAGAGCAACATGTACGGTATAGGTAGAAAGTACCTTGGTTAAATTCGTACGGTATAGACTTGGTAGAGCACTCTAAATTCTTTTAGAACCAACCTCCGTACAACTAACACGCGAGCACTATCCCTTTTTTTCCTAGCCTAGTCTAAGCTTCCTTATGACTTCTAGCACGTGCCTGGCAACGTCAGGCTCTATCAATCTACCCTACTATAAATTACTCTTTGACACCTACAACCCCGTACAAATACTACATTCTTACAACGACCTCTAGCGTGCTGATCCCGCTTATAGAGCCAATAACTTCGCTACTAGCGGCCGATATACGAACACTGTTTGTAGAGGATACGGTTTACTCTATTAAAGATCCGGTGATTAGAGAGCGGGTCCAAGAGATATAGAGGAATGGCTTCCCGATCGAGTCGATAGAGGGTCTTGACTTCTACAAACAAAACGTCTTAGACGACAAGGTAAGTAAGAAACATCTTCTGCTTGATATATCTAATACATCTTCTAGCGTGTTCGACATGTTCTGGAGGCTCTTTTCCCGAAGTCCGGCCTAGGAATTTACGAAGTATATCGCACCGAACCGAACCGTTTCTACGCCTTTATGACCGGACTAGACCCCGAGCTGAAAGGCGTTGCGGTTGGGCTGTATAGTCCAGATTTGCACATGGTGCTTCAGACCGGTTCGAATTTGCTTCCTGTCAAGGGCTGGTGGGCGTCTAATGGTCTGTTGGAAATGCTATACAGCGCTCTCAAGAATTGTAGGCCCATCGATATTGAGTTGGAAAAGGGCGGATTGTATGATCACTGACCACGTCACACAAACGCGGTCTTGACCGGCATCTCCAGGCATTAGGGGCTTAAGGGAATTAAGCAGCCACTTGTACCTGGGTTGGTGTCTTTGGGGGTAGCGGTGTCGTTGGGGGGAGTAGTGTCTTTGGCGTGAACTTTGGTGTCTTTGCGGCCAATGGTGTCCCGGTCCCGGTCTTTGGGTCTCGCGCGGGCTGGAGCTGGGTAGAGGTGTTGATACGAAGGGCAGGACCGGCGGGTGGACCACCAGGCTGTGGTTTCTTCTGCCCCGCAGGGGCAGCACCTTGCGGGTTCAAGTTGGCTGGTGTCACGAACTGACCATATACAGCGGCCAGGACCCACAAACCAGCATACAGGCATGCAGGTAGCCAATCGCTTATAGGACCAATCATAGGGCAAGCCAACAGTATCACGGGCAATCGGAGTGATCACCATAGGATCACTAGTATCACGAGTGACACTGGTGATAATCACTATTATCACCAGTGACAACAGTGATAACCAGAGGCATATATACTAGCTAGAATTCCGCTCCTTAAGATAGGGGGAGAATAGCTCCCCAGCTAGCAATTACAATCACAGTCTTGGTCCTAACTTTGAGAACACCACTACTGTGAGAAACACTCTGTTGTTGTGAACCCTTTGGCTTCACCGAACCTTCAGACTCTGTCAATACCTTCGTTGAACCCTTTCAGAGGATAATCTGACCGGGGTTCGTCACAGCTGGCTTCCTCTGGCCTAGGGTAGTAGCAGAAGGTGCGGCACCCTGTGGCTTCTTCTGCTAGAGTGTAGCACCTTGCGGGTTCAAGTTGGCTGGCCTCCCCTGGCCTGGGGTAGCAGAAGGTGTTACACCCTGTGGCTTCTGCTGCTAGGGTGTAGCACCCTACGTGTTGACTGGTTTCTGCTGACAGGCAGCAGGAGGTATAACAGCCGGCGGGTTGGCTGGTTTCTTCTACATAGAAGATACAACACTATGTGTTTGCCTGGCGGCTACAGGCGGGAGAGTTTTCAGGTTCGGACCGGTGCCAGCAGCGCCTACCGGCTGCTTCCTGGCGTCGTTTTGCTGAGGTGTAGCGACTTTTGGCTGGGGTGTAGCAACCGGAACAGCCTTTTTGATGGCGGCTGTGGACGGCGGATAGGCTTTCGGAGCGGTGCCAGCGCCTGGCTGCTGCTGCTGCTGCTGGGCTTGGGGATGAGGAGCGCCGGCGGCTGGTTTGTACGGGAGAACAGCATCAGGCCGGCTCGAACCCCGAGCCACGCGATTCATCTCTTTGAGCGAGGCAAGCAAGGAGGCCATCTCGCGCTTGCTAATGTGGCCTCGAGAGCGAGGCCGGACGGGCGTGCTGCCTGATCGCTTCATGTTGCCGGCCATCTTGTTCGGCGCTGGAGCTGCAGCCCCGGAATGGCTGTTACCCTCTTGGACACGGGCACCGGTGGCTTGAGTATAATCTCCGGCGAATTGGGAGAATTGGATTTCGCCCTAGGCGCTAGAGGGCAAATCACCATAGTCTGAATAGCGATAGTAGCCGCTGGCAGGGTGGTCGCCGCCGCCGCCGCCGTTGCCGCTGCCCTCGCCACCTCCGCCAGTCCAGCCGGGTGGAGATTCCGGCAACTCAGGCTCGGGTGTGGGCTCCCTGGGCGGGATATTCCCGAAACGCCACTCGATTTGTAACCTGTCCAGAACATCCTGGCAGGGGGGTTGCTTGGAGTTCGGGCGGTTCTCCTCGTTGGGTCCGCACGGCCACACCTGACCCGGGGCGGTGTGCCCGGCGGCATGATCAATGACATACTTCGGGCGACCAAACTCGTCAACCTTCGCGTTACCTGTATGGTCGACGTCCTGTTTAAGAATAGGCTAAACCCCCTAGATGACCAGGTAAAAAGAGGGGTCGACCTAGTGTCGTTCCCTACCCTATTGACTGTCTTTTGCGTTCAGCATCATGTTGATGACCACGTCCTCGACGTGGACATTCCTATGTTTGGGACCGGGTCTAGGCTCGAGGACTACCCGCTTCTTAGGCTTCTCGCCCTTCTTTTGTCTCTATTTCTGCTTAACGTCCTTCTTAACCTTCTTATAGTAGAAGCAGTTTTCTCTCCACCAACGGTGACCGCCGGCCTGTAGCTCCTCTCGCCTCCCCCCTCTAGGAATGGAACCTATCTAGACCGCGCTATAGGTCACGAATTGGGGGTGGCCGTGCTCGTCCACAATAGCCTGGCCGCTCTCGTCTAACGCGATCTCTTGGTACCAACCGACTAGAGCCACCACGAGCCGGCTATTATTCCCGGTAAGGGAAGCGGCAGAGTAACCGGCCATCCAGTCGTAGAACTCCTATACGTACCCGAGAGCTTGTCGCCATTCCACTTCGTATAGGATAATACGCGTCTATTGGTATATAGCCTGACGGCCGTCGCCGAATTTTTCAACCGGGTTCAAGCTTAGGACCTCGGGCGGAGAAGAGCCTGGGCTGTTCGAGCCTGTCGTGGCGGCTATAGTGATTTAGGTAGGGAGGCTGGCTGCTGATTGGATGTTCTCTAGGTATATAAAGAGAACCGGAAAAAACGAGAAGAAGGAGGCCGTATCGTCCAGCGATATCTCGGCAGTTGGTGGGGAGGGGGAGATACATCTCGACCGGCGAGAGGGGTTGATGAGGGGACGGAGGGTGATATATCGTCTGGCGATGTCTCGGCAGCTAGTAGGAAGATACGTCTCGGGGAGAGAAGGAGAGAAAGATGTGTTTGTCTAGCGGAATAATCTGCGAACTGGGCGGCGGATGCCCTGCCTGGCTTTATACGCGTACATTACCACCCGCCATCCACGGCTGCTAGCCATCGGCTCGATGGTGGCCTTCATGGCTCCGTTCAGGGGGGAGGTTAAGGTTGTGAGCGTCGCGGCCCACGGGGTGTGTTAGAGGCTGTAGGGCTCTTCGGGTTAGCCGGTCCACGCCTCCTGAAAGCTCAAGCATCTCCTAATCAAGGTACTTGGCATGCGTGTTGCCATAGACACCCAGGTACCTAGAGACCCTCTCAGAGGCCAACATGGGCACCCTGAAGCCGTCTGGTGTCTCGAACCAACGCTAGGTGCGGCGCGGCGGCCAAGATGCTCCTAGGCGGCCAGCTTGGCGCCATGGTCTTGCCCCTTCTCCGTGCCACATCATGGTCGTCCCGGCCCTTCATACACATGCGACAGGCTACGAGTACGAGGCCCGTACATGACTGCAGCCAACTGGTCCGATTGGGGGCGGCCATCGCGTGTGGACCTAAAGTCGGTCGTCTCGACCTGTATCTCGAGTTTTGCAGGACCATATTGGGGGAAGGTTCGCTTCGAGGTGTGGCTTCGCTTCCACTTAACTTACTGCGGTCACCGCCACCATGACAGTCAAGGTATGTGAATTGGTGCCCAAGATAAGGTACCTTAATCAACTTATGCTGGCATTCTCGGAATACGCTGCTGCGAGCCTTGCGGATTCAGCTGCCGAGCCTATCTACCTAAGTTTGAGTTTCCAGATTGCCGGTATAAGTGAGGTGATGACCTCCGTTCATTACATATGTGAGTAACAGGCTTGCAGGCATGGACTAGCAACGTTTAGTAAGGACGGGGAGCACTGCGGCTACGACGAAATGCGTAACTTGAAGGGAAGGCACCCGAGCGCAAAGATCTCCGTATCCGATGTTGCGAGTGTCAGCCTCCGCCGTCTGGTCTGGTGTCGAAGCTCCTGCCGTCGGATTGATTCGCGTCTGATGGATCGGATGAGATGAGTCGGCCGAGCCAGGCAGCCACCCCGCACTTTCCCGCCCCTCCAGTCACTCATTTCATTGCCAGCGGCACCCACCTTACTTAATTAAGCTCATTGACTTCTACGCTCAGTTCTTCGTCGCGAAACTACCTTACCTTAAACGGCGCGAAATCGAACAGTCGACAGCCAACTGCCGCCAATCCTTTCGGATCAACCGTGACGGCGGCCAACAGCCATCGGCCCCCAACGATGATGCGAGGCATCGAGGACCAGCCGCCCCGGCCACCGGCTCTGCTACGGCTGCCTCCTCACCTACGCCATCGCATATATCTTGACCTAGGCATAGCCCGCCGTGACGGCCACCAAAACACGTACTACTTGGATGGCCGCAAGGAGTCGCCAGGAATCGTGTCGGCCTTTGACCCGCCGCCGACGCGCAGTTTCGCCGGCTTACTCCAGTCCTGCCGTGACCTGTACACCGAAGCCGCTGCCCTACTGTATTCAGCCAACCAATTCGTTCTCCACGCCGACAAGGCCTCCCTCGAGCCCCTTCGAGCCCTGTCGCCGACGGCCATCGCATCCTTGACGAGCCTCAAGATCGTTCTCAACGAGTGCTCATGCCACCATCCGGTCGACTCCAGGGACTACCCGCCGCTTTGCTGTTGCGACGACGTCGAGCATGAGCCGCACCCCAATGGTATCCGCGCCTGGTGCACCCAGTACCATGGGCGTAAGCACCGTCGACCGCTGCTCGATCCCGACTCAACTTCCTCTAAGCCAGTAGCCCAAGCTCTACTGACCAGCTGGTACGACGCTGCGGTCCACTTGTCGACCTACGTTCGCCCCGGACGTCTGGCGCTCTCGTTAGTCTGCGATATCAACCATCAGCACGAGGATGCACTGGAGGCTGGCCGGCTAGCCGTCGCCCCGCTCGCCCTCCTCCCGCCTCTTAAAGACTGTTCTATACGGCTTTGCAAAAGATGGGACCGCGCACTCCAACGGCTGGCCGAAAGTGCGGCCCTACAAGCCTGCCCTAAGCCGTCCCCTCTTCGCATTGCACCTGCCAATGCACCCGCCAAGGCACCGTTGGTATACCTGCCGCGCGAGCTACGACTTCTTATTCTCGAGTATACAGACCTGGTA
Source organism: Corynascus novoguineensis (assembly GCA_033296725.1). NCBI lineage: Eukaryota > Fungi > Ascomycota > Sordariomycetes > Sordariales > Chaetomiaceae > Corynascus > Corynascus novoguineensis. Next base: position 4,443 of record MU857867.1, on the reverse strand, counting down.
ACCCCCTGGAAGGAGGTTACCTGGTGCAGGAGGTATCCCCGCTACTACCAACTATGCCGCCCGCCTTGTCTGCCGTCCGAGGGTAAAGGTCAGCCTTGTCAGCCTCACATTCATCACGGTTGCCAGCTGAGCCAATGCCTTGGCGCCGATCTCCCCCGCTCGGGCAGACCACCACCAGGCCCAGGCTGCTTTTGCCGTCGCCGACACGCCGCCTTCTCCTTCACCTGCAACTGTTGGGCTCCACCAACTAGCATCTTTCTCGTCTGCCGCTCCTTATACCGCGATGCCCAGCTCGTCTTCTTCTCGCATAACCGTTTCATTGTCCACGATGTCCAGGCGTGGCCGGGCTGGGGTGCTCTGGAGTATACAGTCCAGCAACCGCGGGACCCGGAAACCGCCAGCATCGAGGAGTCCTACCTATATGAGCGTCTCGCTGCATCGCATTTTCTCCACGATGTCGTCCCTGTCGACTGTCTCGCCCACCTCCGCTTTCTCGAGCTTGTCTTCCCGCCTTACTGGCCGCAGAGCTGGCCCGTTGATGGACACCCGGCCATCGTGGACTGGCACGATACCGTTACTTGGCTGCGAGGTAAGATCGACGCACCGGCGCTGACCATCCGTGTCGTCTTTGCCGACTACCTTCAGGACCCGGCGGGGCGCCGTAGTGGGACGACCAAGGACGAGGGGACACAGATTGTGAGAGGCTACATGCACATCATCCACGCTCTGAAGTCCCTGGTCGAGCACGACGGTCTGGCGGCGCTATACGTACAGGCGGCATTTCCTTGGGCATGGGCAGACAACGTCCTCAGCCGACAGCTATTAGATACGGACGACTGGTGGTACCAGGAGCTGGTCGAGCAGGAGAAACGGCTGAAGGACTTCTTGGAACGTATGCCCGGCTGTGAGGCGATTGTCGATTCACGTAAGAAGCCTGAGCCGAGAAGGAGCGCTTGGCAGACCTGGTATGATCTAGACTTGTATGACGGATGAAGAACTGAGGTGGTGACCCAGCGTTTCTTTCTACTCCGGGTCAGCCCGCGTCATTGTGTAGAGCCAATTAGGGGACGCTGCCTCAAGGGATGCTTACCTTATTGGAGAAGCAACCCCCTCTACTAGCAAGGCTTTGCCAAGCAAGATTCGCTTCAAAGGTTGCACGGACTAATTACTCATGTGATGCCACCACGCTGCAGTCGGGATCCGGCGACTGACCATACGATGACACAGAGTAATTAATTGCGGAAATTGCCGAGGCCTTCGTGTCATGTCAGCATCCAAAGTGCCCATGTTCTAACGGCCGAGCGTACGTGTTGCGAGCAGAACCCCTGCCAAGGAGACACGTGACTGCGAAGCAGTCACGTATAAAGATGGTTCTGACCTCGCCTGTACTTTAAGGAAAAACAACGATGACTTTACCTTACTTTTGATACTCATGCTAGTGTTCAGAAGTGCCGACCATAGAAGGACTGTCGGTCTGATCTGTGGTTACCAAAGCCTAGTTCACCGTTACCGCTAAGTAACCTAAAAAGGCGAAAGCGCGCGTAACAACGCCACAAGAAGGCGCAGGCGAAACTGTGACACAGGAAGGGTAGACTCGGTAGACCCAGCTACCCGAGCGATCACGGTAGACCACGATAGCCAGGCGATCGTAAGCGATCGCCAGATTCTAGCACTATATAGTCACTCGTTCTAGAGAGCTTGACGGCTCTCTAGCTAGCAATATAATTATAGCTTTGGTCCTAACTTTGAGAACACCACTACTATAAGAAGCACTCTATTGTTGTAGACCCTTTGGCTCTACCAAACCTTTAGACTCTGTCAACCCTTACCTTCGCTAAACCCTTTTAGAGGATAGTCTGACCGGGGTTCGTCATACGTTGCTAGCTCCCTTCGATCTCTGTTACAGTTCAGGAACGAAGGTATCGATACTATAGCTCCTAGCGACACTCTACTCACCCTAGAGCAACTTCTGGCTCAACTCAACAAGCGTGTCATATAGCTCGAAGCTGAACGTACCGCCATGTAAGCCGCCATCAACGAGGCCTACGCCAAGCTCGACAAGCACGGCAAAACGAAGCTCGAGCCCCCGGCCAAGTTCTTAGGAGAGAAGGAAGAACTTACTAGCTTCCTGACTATGATGAAAGTATACCTAAAGCACTACCTCGAAAAGTTCAAGGATGACGAAGCCAAGGTATACTTTGCCGCCTCTCGCCTCGAAGGCAAGGCGTTACGCTGGTTCGAACCTACCTTAAAAGACCGACTTACAGAAGATGAAGAGAACCAGGAGGATACTACCAAAGTAGTCTTCTAGAAGTACTCTACCTTCGAAAAAGAACTCGAAAAAGTGTTTGGCGATATAGACGGGAAACTCTATATATAGGAACGACTTATACGACTTAGATAGACCAAGTCGGTAGCTATATACGCTACCATCTTCTGGCAGGACTCGTTTAGGGCTGAAATCAATGACGAGGGCCTGATATAGCTATTCTATGACAGACTTAAGGAGGAGGTCAAGGACGAACTCTACTAGAAGGATCGCCCTGACACTCTCGACAAATATATCGTTATAGCTATCTATATCAATGACCGGATTTACGCCAGGAGATAGTAGTATAAGGGAAGAGGATAGCCGGCACTATATAAGGCCAACAACAAAAAGAAGCGCTAGTACCAAAGTACGGCGTATAGCACCTACTCTAAAGCCATAGATATAGATACTGCTTAGATAAAGCAAGCAGGAAAGAAGAACGTGTCGTATAACAAGTCAAACGTTATATACTACAATTATAGCAAGAAGGGCCACTATAAACACGACTATTGTAACAAAAAGAAGGACTAGAAGCTAGTCCCTGGTAAAGAAACCACGACCATCGACTAAGCCAAGAACGTACGATTTATAGAAGTCGTGGCTACCAGTTTTATATAGAGCAATCACGAAGACGTTATCGATTTTGTACTTTAGAGCAACTATAAAGGCGCCTCCTAGGACAGCTATAACATTACGAGGTCGGAACAAGATGACCTATATAACGCCGCCTATTACTATTATAAGGAAGACACCGATATTGAACAATATATCCGCGATCGGGAACCCGATATAGTGTAGCCTTAATAGGACCCTGAAACAGGGCATACGATGACCGACAAACTAGCTAAGATCGTACCTACCTAGTTGGACGACAGGAAAGCCAAGCAATAGAAGTACGACCTGAAGTAGGACCAATATAGTGAATAGACGTTCTAAGAAGGAGGTAACGGCTTGTATAAACTTAATACGTACTTTCTCGCTGGTATGGCATGACGGGCCTCCTTCGAACCGATTTAGCGGTGGCCCGTGCGCCCACACAAAAAAAAAAGGGCGCACAGACGTTTTGCACTCGAACCGATTTCGAACCCGACCGGTAAATCGGTTCGATGCAGAGGGGCCCGGAAAAAAACGAGATCGGAAAGGGGAAAAAAGGTAGGAGGGAAAAGCAGGCTTATACGGTCTGAATGCAGCCGCTTGCATGTCGCTACGACCTATATTGCCGGTTTGGCGGGCTCTTCTTTATGGTATGGCCCGGCTGGATCCCTCTAGCCAACCCTAACCCTTGCCATTAGGCGAAATCAACCCTAACCCTCTTACACCCCACCCACACCTACACCTTACCGAACCTACGCTGCATGCTTCTACCAACCCACCTACCCGCGCTACCAGCCAACTTCTATACTATTCAGCCAATCAGTCAATCATTCAGTCAGTCAGTCAGTTGATCAGGTGTCTACGGCATCTCTCTCTAACCCTAATCCTTCCATCCTTCCTTCCTTGTGGTTGTGGTCGTAGTGGGGTGGTGCTTGCCGAAGGGGGGTGGGGGGGGCGCGCGGTGTAGTGTAGGGTAGGTCGGGCGGGCGCGGTGTAGTGTATGGTAGGTCGGGCGGGCGCGGTGTCGTGTAGGGTAAGTCGGGCGCGGTGTAGGGTAGGTCGGGCGGGCGCGGTGTAGGGTAGGTCGGCCCGGCACGGGCAACAGGGTCGCGGGGCTCCGCCCGGGCGCTATGTGCGGCCTCGGGCTCGCGAGCCCATTTCTAGCAGAATCCCATACAAACCAGTCCGGCGGCATCGGGGAATCCACCCCGGAGCCCGCCGGCGCGTGCGGGCCGCTGCGCACCAGTCGGTGGGTATATGAGGGGGGGAGGGAGGCGGGCAGAGGGCAGAGCCGTGGGGCTCTCCGCCCGGGGCGCTCCACACATAACGGCCTCGCCTCCCCGGGCTCGCGAGCCCATTTGCAGCCGAGTGCCATACAAATGAGTTTGGCGGCATCGCGGAATCCACCCCGGAGCCCGCCGGCGCGTGCGGGCCGCTGCGCACCAGTCGGTGGGTATATGAGGGGGGGAGGGAGGCGGGCAGAGGGCAGAGCCGTGGGGCTCTCCGCCCGGGGCGCTCCACACATAACGGCCTCGCCT
>MU857866.1:0-15659 GCA_033296725.1 Corynascus novoguineensis | reverse complement strand
GACGGAAGGTGCCCCCAGGGTTGGGGTTGTGGCCACACTTCCGCATTGGGACTAGTCTCTGGCCCTTCCCACACAACTGCTGGTGCTGTGTATTGTATTCTACTTTTTCTCCTCCTTTCTTCAGCTTTCGATTCGCAGAATTGAGTAGTATTTACAGCGCCAACGAGCCTCGTTTTTATGCTGCTTGTCTCTCACAATCGAAAGCTCATTTCCACCCGCCTGGGAAGGCCTGCATAATATCCCACACGAAGAACGAATAGAATCGACGCGACCCGATTGAATAACCCTGTATTCCGACCAGGGTGACCGACCGACTGGCTGCTTGGCAGCCTACCGAACGAATCGGCGAAACAGCCGAAGACCCACTGAATTGACAGTATAAGAACGATACCGACTTGTTGGGCACGCTTGTACTGTCGTCGCGGGCTTGGGAGCAAGCCAGGCGGTCCTGCTCGATCTGGTATAGCTTGTCAAGCATGGCTCTCTGGTCGGTGGTGGCCTGCCCCCACAGGCGGGAAGAAGCGACTTCTGGTTGCTTCGGTTCTATCCGTGTTTCCCAGCGTCCGTGTTCGTCTGACTTCTACGGTTCGGCGGGCACTAGATTCTCGCTGTATCAGTTGCATCATCAAACAGGTGCACAGTGAATAAGTCTTCAAAGGCTATGAATATATAGGTAACTCTATTGAAGCGAGGAGAGGTGTGTCTCTTGTATTTGATCACCTAAAGTGAAGGACGTCCATTTCCTATGAGTACCGTGAACCCTTCGGGATCCCGGACACGAGTTTCTCCCTCCACTAATCCTACTCTCCATCCTACCGTCCATGAAACCTTCCCGTCCTTCTTACGTATAGGTGTTACCCAAGCCCTCCATTCAGGGTTCATAAACACCCGGTATACAGGTGATTCGTTCCTGAATTTTAGCTTAATTGTACATATATCACGAATAGCCTCCTCGTTTTTCGCTCCTATAACCCCACCAATTTCATTAGAACCGATTGTATAAATATTGTTCTTGTTATAATAAATCACTTGCGTTGAGAATTCAGAGTTATTCAAGCTAAAAAAAACGCTTGGGTCTTTTACTGGAATGGATCCTTCAACGAATTCTATATTACGCCCATGAATGTCTCCTATATGTAATAAAATTTCAGAAGCTCTTAACAGGATTACTGATCCTTTTTCTATCACATCATAGTCCTGTAACGAAGCATAAAAGGTTTCTGAATCATATTGGACATCACCCCCCCAGTCATTAACGAGAAGTATTAAGTGTTTACCCTTAGTGTTCCCATTAGAGATCTCCTGTAGTTCCCTTCCTACAAGGCAAGGGATTGGGTCTCCAAGGATATGTCCAGTTGTCGTCTTAAGGACTTTGCTAAGCCATGAGTCATTTTTGAAGATAAAATCCCATACTCGAGGAGCCTCGTTTTTGCCAGCGAGTCGACTTAGGTATTTCTCAAGCATGTTTTCTTGTTTCTAGTTAGAGACGAGTAAAATGACTGTAAAACTAGTAAAGGTTGGAATGTATACTGTACAAACCATTGAGTTGTAATCTAGTTACTCTATCCACTTATATATAGCGTAGCTGTGGTATACAAAGAGAGATAACGTTAACCTTATTCATCCTGTGATGGCACAGGTGGCACAACTACAACTTGTCAAATACCCCTGGTTCTGACATGGACTTTAGAGATCTAGGAGACTACGCTCCACTGTAGAAGCCGATAGGATAGGCACAAAACGAACATGACTACGGTCCGTCACCCCCAGTCAGAGCCCCGTGTGTGTCTCTTACGGTGGCCAAGCCGCCCCCAAGGGACCGCAACAAGGCTGCGGCGGGGCAAATCGAACCAGTAATCGAGGTGGCCAATCGCCCTCCCTCGCCGAAACGACCAAGCCGCACCCTGAAACCGAGCGCGAAAGCGCGCGAAAGGCACGTTTCCCTCTCTCTGCTTGCTTCTCTCTTTCTTTCTCTCTCTGTCTCTCTTCACAAACGTACCTCTCCCCCTCTATCTCTCTCTCCCGTACCATGCCACGCCACGCTATATTAGGCACGGAATCATCCACGTATAGCATGAGGAATATGCCCGCATACCCGATACCGGAAAAGGCAGTGATCATAGGGGTCGATTCGAATCCGCTTTGGGTATGTCGATGTATTGTGTCATTAAGGGCACATGTGGCACCCGCTATAAGGACAATCCTTAATGCACTCCTTGCCTAGTATTACTTCCACCTGGTTTTCGCCTATGCTAGTCATTTCGTCGATAATGTCAAGGATGCCACCTATGCCTCCCCGTGCCATCGGTCTCCTGATCAGGGTGAGGCGCCAACGGAGATCAACTTTACCACCTGTGCCGCGTGCGAGGTTTGCTGTTGGACTAGGTCTAACAGGTAGAAATGGCACAATGTGCCGCTCATGCCGTTCTCTTCCCTGAGATGTAGATAGGTTTCGCCAAGGGAGGTCGGCAGAGGTAGCAATCCGAGTGGCCACCAACGCGGTGAATACCGGGGTGGCCTGCAACCCTACCTGCGCGCCCAGGAACATTGCTATTCCAATGTGTATCTTTGAAAAGGAAATGATGAGTTGGCTCAAGCGGCTGGATGGATGGAGTTTATTTCGCCCGAAGGCACTAAGCCTAAAGGGCCTTGACACGCTAACTACATTCGGTTCGACGCTTAGTCATAGACTCGTATAAGCCCCGACTCCTTCCCTTTTCCTCACGCCACCTGTTGCCTCTTGACTTGATTTCTAGCAGAATGACTTAGAGGCTACGTTCTCCAAGTGTTCAGCGTACCTCAAAGACCAATTAATACCATTGCACTTGTATATCAAGTAGAGATTACAGTAAGTCAGGATAGGGAATAGCGGTTATATCGCTATTTAGCCGTATGTACAACGAAATGTATACTCCGTACACTTGGTAACCGCCCAACAATGCTATTTTTATACGGCACCTGGCCTGTGGCCAACATTAGCACCTTTGCCACATATGCCTCACATCTATTGGTCATCCAAGCGGCAATGGCATCAGTCAGGCCAGGCTAGTACAATATACATGAAGCAACAGAAAACTGCTCACCCTGAGTAGGGAACTCAGTTGATCTTCAGGCGGCGGCAGCAGCAGGGAATAGATGTGTGGCGTGTACCCGCCAGATCTGAATTACTGTTAAAATAAGCCCTCTAGGCGTTGGATCCTACCCATCTTTATCCTTTTATATACTGAGGACTACATAGCTACTTGAAATCTGTCGGCTCTAGCGTACAATCTCAGCGTGTCAGTATAGCCGCTTTGTACCCCGAGTTCACCCATGCCTCAAACAAAGGGCTTAGGATCCCCTCTCAAGTGCGGATCACTTCTCAAACCGGGTTGCTTAACCGAACTATGAGAGCACAGGTGGCATAGGCGGCACATAAAATCAGTAACGCCCGTGGTAGACATTGGTGGTAAAGGTGGTACTGGATGCCGGAAGCCAAGTCGGAAAAGGTTCAGGGTTGTGGTCGTGCCCTAGCCAAGAAAGCTCAAGCAGCCTAGAGAGTAGCAAAACCCTATGGCGGGCAGGTGGCTTCTTACCTGTCCCTTGAGAGCGCTAACGACTCCTAGCGCCACTGTGTGTGACCTCACGAACAAGCATTCTAAAACTGGCATATAGATTTGAGCTACTTTCCAAGGTAGCCTAGATGACATAGGCGGCATGGACTCAATTGTCAGTACCAAGGATACGACAGCAAGGCGGCGTCAGAACTATACAGTATAGTAATAGCAGGGTAGAGAGAACTGATGGGCAGGTGATAGTAACCATAGAGTAGGTAGCTTGCTGTCATCCTAATTTGTACGGGCAATTACGTGCGAGACAATAAACTGAGAGTTCAAGGGAATTTTTAGCAAGCACACCACGATCACTATCCAGCACACAGACATTGTGGCTTCGGTCGCTGTTGTCGGTCGCTGTGTTTTCAAGATATACCATCAATCTCAAACTTCACTTCCGCTATGGTTACACCTACTTGTTGCGTCTAGAGTAGTATCTCATGTTGTTTTTCTTAGCTTAGGGGTTTGGAGATTATTTAAGGGTGGCCCTGAGTTAGTTTGGGCTGCTCCAAGTATTTTACATATGGTTCTTTCTATTCTCCATATTTTGGTTTATTTCAAGCTACGCCAGTCGACATCAGGAGACTTAGGATGGAGATAGTGGGCTTTTTGTTTTTTGATCGCCAATGTGTTGGCATGTCTTCTCCTAGTCATTGGTATATGGCTCGCTAGTAGATGGCTTCCTCTGTCTCAGTGTTTATCCTCCTTATTCGTGGTTATTTTGTGCGATTTACGGAGGTGGTGGCGAGCTGGGCATTCCTTTGGCTATCGGGGACAGTAAGAGGCGTAATAAGGGATATGGGGCTCCGCCGGCAACGGTGCTTAACTCAAACGCTTCGATACTAGGCATAATCTTATCAACGTGGTTGGACTGCTGGCCAGCTTAGGCTCATATGAACAGGGATTAGCGGCTGAGCGGGCATTTTCCTTTGTTGAATATATTGTCGACCCTTGAAACGTGATCAGGAGACAAGTCGTTGTGGCAATAATGGCGTCTTTCCAACTGACTACAGCCAGTGACGGCTGTTAGCACCATGATAATGCTACCTGGTTCAGACTGTGAGGCTTCACGGTCTGTCCTTGGACTTCGGCTGGTGAAGCGGGCTGTCCCTTCGCGGACAATTTTTTGAATGAGTATCTGGCCTGGCCGTCCCGCCCTACACGGCCGCTCTACACAAAGTGAAGCGCCTAGCTTCGGCTCCTGTCAAACACACATTCGCGAGCACCACTGTCTGACGGTGCGATCACAAATCTGTAAGTGCCCTGGTTGACTTGGCGCGATTACGAATTGGTATACCCTGTTTCTAATCATGAATTTATAAGCACCCTTGTCAGGCTCTACAAGAACGAATCTAAGTACCTAAGTACCTATTTAGTTTAGTAAATATGTATAGAGATGTTGGATGTTATATGGGTTTGATGAATATTTGCTCCATTCAGGATTTGGGCTCTAATTCATTGAGTTTAACCGGTGAGTAAGTGAGTGAACGAGCGAGTAAGTGAATTTATTCCGCCTAGCGGATCTAACCAATGGCAACAACTAAGATTTTAAACAATACGTTTTCCAAGATATGCCATGATCTCCTTAAAACCCATGTAGAATTCAGTCTTGTATTCTGCCATTTCTCTTCGAATTCTCGTGGGTTAGTAGGGTAGTGGTAGGCTAACTCGAAGGCGGTTCTTCGAGTGTTCAACGTTTGATCCTCAGTAAGTTGAGGCGGCGCCTGCTGCCCGTGGCATGAGGTGATGGGTATTGGTTCGGTGTGGAGGAGTGATGGGAGGTTCTTATTAGGCGTTTTAGTCATTCTGCGGTTTGTTTACGTCGAATCGGCCCGTGGCGCAAACCGTATCGTTGCTCGAACGGCCTCGAGGTTCGGAGTCCAATCTCCGCCATCCGCTGCTGTCACGAACCAACCATATCTCGTGACCAGGAAGGGACAAGGGGAGAAGCATGCAGCCAATCGCCAAGATGCAAGGCACAGCGCAATCGCCCAGGAGCGCTGGCTACCACGAGCGACCACCAGCACTAAGCCACCTTGTGGCTCAGGTATACAATTGGCCATATACGGACCTGAAGACATGTCCTCGCCGGTATTCATATGAGTGTTGTCATTGCGTCGTTGTGGTGGAGGAGAGGCTTAGGGGTGGCTGCGTTGACTACAGTAATTAAGTTAACTAAGGGGCTCCCATTAGGCGGCTCCACTAACGTTGATATAATGCGCTTGATCGGATACGATCAAATATACGGCTACGAGCGGTCAACTGTGGCGAGAACTGTGGCGTTGCAGGAAGAAGTTGAATCTTCAAAAAAAAAAAAAATCTGTTGTGGGTCTACTCGTCGGGCCTGCAAAATCGGCGTTCCGACTACCAGCCTTGGCGGGTAGTCGGGTACGTTGACCCTTTGTGTGGTTGGACTTATAGTCATCGTAACGCTCGATCTCTACCCGGCTAAGCTGTAGTGTTGGTGCTTCTGTCCATTCTATCGTTTTCTTCGGAGGCGTCTTGAGTCCTGGGTCTCTGGTCGAGGATCCCGATACCCGTTTGCAATGGCATTGTCTTCTAGCGATTTGAGCAGGCGCCGCTCCTCCTCTTGTTGGCTAATAGTCTCTGGCTCCCATTTACTTGTGATATAGCCTGGTTTCGAACGAAAGATCGCGTTGTCTGTCGCCGACGTAATTGGGTTTGGAATACGTGAAAGAATTGGCTGTGGATCCCAGGGACTTAGACCAGCTTTTCCCCATGCAGACTGGATGTTTGCCTTCGTCAACGCTCTTCCCCTGATATATTGTAGTCCATCGAGAAAATCCAAAGTCGAATAGTCAATAACGAAACCTGGTATACTGCGGCCAGATGCTGATATCGCCTCTACGACGGTAACGAGGACACGGTTGTCGGGGTTCAACGCCTCCACGACAGGAATCTCATGATATGCCAAAACTGTCACTCCTGATTCAATCACACCGACACGGTAACCAGACTTATCTGCGTTCCATTCGTTGTCAGAGTGAATGCCCTCTTTTTCTTGAATGTTTTCTCCTGGCGCTCTAGCTCATTCTCCTCCAGCTCCTTAGTTGTTAACTTTACTGTCAAGCTTCTTGTGATGCCAGGGAACTCGGCGTATTCTACCTTGGCTAAGCGTTCCTCCTCGAGCTCAATGTATTCTAGTTGTGGATTAAAAGTCATTGATCCATTTGCGCTGGGGATCTTTGAATATATATATCTGGCTCCCCATTCAGAACTGCTAGTCTGTGGAATGTATCAAAACCACTGGCAGGCCCAACTTCGATTTGCTGATTGTTTAGAGACATGACTGACAGTATATCCAATGATAGAAAGGACTCATAAGTGGGATTATTTATAATGGCGGAGCTCCCAAGTGTGACCCTCTTGTCAAGCTCAGGATCAGTATTCGAGTATTTGGCGCCTGACATGGTAGAAAAGCTGACATGGTGTGGTTGGTTATACGCAATGTTGAGGTCTATTTGCTCGCTGCTAGTGCTAATACTGCTATTCCTTAGTGTGCTATCAAAGCAAGACGCCATTACGTGTTGCTGTAGTTTTTGGGCAAGGTCGGTCGTCCCTTTTTTGTCGTCTGAAAAAGTAGGACAAAAAGGAGAATCTGATCCCCTCCCAGGATATAAGCAGCCAAGTTTGGCCGCAATGCTGTGAACGATAGGTTGCCCACAATCGTTCCTTTCCGGCTCCTCCAATCTCCAAGGCTCTCCGTTACGTACCATCAGGTAGAGCTTTTGAATAGTAGCAATCAATGTAAGGTGAGAATTTTCCAACATTTCGACATACCTAGGTGGTAATATCTTGTTACCCTTTTTCCTCCGGGTTCCTGGAGTGCATATCGATCCTTCTTCCTTACACCTTTTACAAGGAAAATCTTCACTACACTATACTATGTGTCAGCACCGCAACAGAAGATAACTAAGGAAGCTAAGTTACCTTTATTTTCTTCAAGCGGCATCTCACGCAAGCGTTCCACACCCGCTTATGTCTCCCTTCGCCGTGCTGTATGTAGTTTTCCCGTGCTCGCGGTTGAGGTTGGCTATACATGGTGATACGCACCATCGTCCGTCCGTTACACCTATACTGTCTTAGAGTCTTAAGGCTACTAGCGTGCTTTTTTGGTTCTCTCAAGGACGTAGAGAGGGTTGGTTTGCAAAACCCCGCGATTGCATTTCTTCCTCCTCCACTTCAACTTAACCGAGAACAATCTGCCGCACCGCCACAAATTTATCTCCACAAGTCTCTCGCGCGCTTAGTCAATCAGTCAGGTCAGTTCAACCAATCCAGTCAGTTCAATCTGTCAGGTCAGTTCAATCAGTCAGGTCAGTTCAACCAGTCAATGTGTCAGCTGTCAAATTTTCGCAACCAAGCAGAACGAGTTTCGCCTCAGAATCAGTTTACTAAAACTCCCTTGCTTGAATCTAACCCTTAGCCTACTTTTGAGTTTCGTTCCTCCCCTTCTTTTCGTAGGAGTCCCCCTTCTTATACCTCTCATACTTCACACTCCAACACACTACCGGTAAGGCGGCGGCACTTGATACTGGAGACGCGGGACCCGAAATCACGGAACGATCCCCCAAGGACACAGTGACGGCAGTCAATACGGCAGCAGGATCGACCCCCAAGAGGCGCAATTGCAGCGAAGAGACTGCCCCGGAGCGGGAACTTTGCGGTCACCTTCGAAGAGGACTATTGGGCCTGGTTTGCAAACGAGGCGAACCAGGCCTGGGTAACAAGAGCCTTTGGTCCCTCTGCGCTGCTTAAGCGCCGTACATTCGCGGTACTAGCTAAGGGAGTTCGTCCGGTAGTAGCAGATGGCTGTTTGGGGGATACGACAAGCCTGGCAAGGAGCCTCTCGACGGCGAACAAGGTCAAAGTGGCCCGGGTACGGGTACGAGAACCAAAGGAGGAACAACAACGAAGAGGGAAGACCGAAGACCCTACAACGGTAGAAGAGGCAAACAAACGTATACCCCGTGTGAACGTTTCGAGGGAGCTACGAGGGCGACTATTTGCTATAGATGTGGCGCCTGGGGACATAAGGCGGCCTTCTGTAAAGCGGGTGAGGCGCGGTGCCTCCTATGCGGGTGTGGAGCAGTGCCAAGGAAGTCTCAGGCATTGACGTCCCGAGCTGTATGGATGTTCTAGACACATGACCTGTACCTGCCTGGGTTTTCTCTACTCTATATTTTGCTGCCCCCTTCCTAGTCTTCCTATAAGTGCGTCAGCCTCGTCCACGTCTTCGCGCCGGCGTCTGTGTTGACGCTTCGTTATCTTGTCGTCTCGCCTCTTTCCACATTTACAAGAGCGAGTTAGAACCTCTCGAACCTTCTGCCAATAAGAAATGTATCGTAAAGTCATTTACGAGAGTTTCGATCATCAAAACTGATTCTTCCCAACTATACGTATCCTTACACCTTGCAGAAACATCCTCGCGTAGTTCATTTTCATGTCCACCAACCAGGGAATCAAGATCTTGTTCAACAGCCCGAAAGTCTTCAAGTAATCTTGATAACATGTTTCGTAGTTGAATAAATTCAAAGGAATTAAAATTGAGAGAAAGTACTATAGTATCAATGACATCTGCTATCATAACAAAATCTGCAATAATAAAGGCTGCAACTTGAAAAGAGCATATAGATAGATCTTTTGTAGAATCGATGTTCAATGAATTCTGAAGAATAACAACTTCATAAAAATCGTCAAAGGAAGACTTTAGTTTGTTGATTGAGTTAACTGGGTTTATTTCACTAACATTTTGTATTGCTTCCAAAAAAGCAGAAAATATGCCCAATATTTTATATGCAAGTGGGTAAAATTTGACGCGAAATCCTATCCAAGGATCGAACTGACGAGAACAGCCCAGGCAGGTAGTAAAATGGAGTTGGCTCATTCTCTCAATCTTGAGAAATAAAATAGAATATCATCGGAGTACTATAAATTACTTTCTAAAGATAATGGAATGAATCATCTTAATAAAGGACACGAAATAATTTATATAAGTTGAACCCCTTGTTTTGGAACACCCCCTTAGTATATACGCTCCCGTACACAGCAACATTCGATCATTTCTCGAGACGAGCACAAACGCGGAATTTGCTCAACTCCCTGGCACAAGAATCGAATAAGTCAAAGATAGGAAAATGGGCAAGCTTCACATTTTCTATCAAGTAAGTACGCGCTCTCTGGTCAAGAGAGCTTCCAACTGAAGTTAAAAAAGCAACTTCGCTGTATCGGCCATATTGTCAACGTCGTGGCTAAAGCATTCATCGAGGCGGGCGAGAAGCAACTGCTGAAGACAGGGTCCGGAATCAATCCATTTCCTCCCATCTCGCCGCATATTGCAGTGTAATTGCACCTTACGCAAATCAGTGCAAAATTGAGGCTATTGATCCATCGAGGCATGAGACGGTAATTTACGGGCAATTATTACAATGCCAAGACTCGAAATCAAAACCTTCGTTAATGGTTTACGGAAAAGTAGTGCATCCGGCTTCGGTGGACGCCGGAGGCTTGCTATCGCCGGGCTTGTAAAGTTTCATACCCTTCAAGCCCCCGAGTATTTGTTGGGAGACAAGCTTGCAACCCAGTGGCTGGCAAATTCGCGATGTTGTTGTTGGAAAAGAGTGGAAGATGGGCGAACCCAGGCGCAGGGGGTGGATGGCTACAACGAAAGGGTGTGGGACCAGTGGGCTCACACAACAGTATTTGGATGTGACTGTTACGGATACTATCGTCACGCAGAAATTCCCACGGCACAGGTAGCACAGGTGGAACAAGTGATTCGTATTGTGAGAGACAAGAAGCATAAAAACGAAGCTCATTGACGCTGTAAATACTACTGTGGGAAGGGCCAGAGACTAGTCCCAATGCGGGAGTATAGCCACAACCCCAACCCTTGGGGCACCTTGGAGTCGGCATCTACTATTGAACGAGAACCGTCTGTCGATGCGGAGGAAGATCTGGTCCATGATCGTGGCGTTTGGTCTCACGGCTATCTGGTTCACGATCAATCCCAACGATGTCAATAACCCCGTGAACCTAAAGCTCGCTGCGCATAGGGGAGAGGATGACGACGCGACCAGTGCTACCAGCAGCGTTTCCCGATGCTTGTGGTACCCGATTACATGAGGAGGATGGTTGACAACATTTTCAATATTTCGGTGGAGAAGGGGGCACAGAAAAATCTCGTGTCGTGCACGCCATCAAGGACATGTTTCGGGTCAAAAACGGCCTTCACACGCTTCTCCTGACAGACACTAGCGGAAACGCGGCTGCGCTTATTGGCTGCGTGACGCTGCATTCGGCAGTAAACATTGGGTTTGAGGGCAGGGTATCAACGATCAGAAATATCTCAGAGGAGGAGATGTTGCGTTGGAAGAAGCTGACGATGCCGATCATCGACGAGATCAGCTAGGTAGGCAGTCTGGCGCTGGTGGCGGTAGACAGCCGCCTACGACAGTTCTTGCTAGAAGACCGCTAAGATCTATCTAGCTGGCCGCCTCTGGTTCTGTCGGCGCCGTGACGAGAAGTATGCCGTCGATAGTTGAAGTCCGTGACCGTCGCACGACAGAATGCCGATCACAATAATCCAACGCAAGTGCCGTCGCACTAACCGATTCACCCGAGTCTACAACAGTGATTTCAATCGAGAAGGTAGAAATCAATACGTGGAAATTCGACCCAGACATCGGTCTACCTCGGTGGCTATAGCGATGACAGTTTGGAAGAATCTCCCGGGGGCGGCCAATTTTTACCTTTTTCCTTCTTTCCTCAAGCTCAGCGTACTCGTAGAGTCGTCGTCGGCTAGTTGCAATATACTCCTGAGGCTGTTACATCTGGAAAACCCAAGGTTAAGGCATCACAGGTGATTTGGGCGTGTTGGCGTTCGAAGCTTGGATAGCACCCTCTCCACATCGTATGGCACCAAGCCAGCACCTGAAAACCTAGCCACCATATGCCTGGTTTAGTGGCCCAAAGCAGCCAACATCAAGTCGCTAGAGGTAGTGTAAGGAATGCGGAGGCATGTAGAGTGTAATAATGTCGTTTTTCTGGCGGTAGTGCTCGAATTCATTCGAGTAGTAGCTCTCGTGGCCATCGAGGATCAATAACCGGTATTTACCCTTAGTCCGTAGCCTTATATGGTAGTCAAAGGACTTGATCTAATCTAAGCCTGTCCCATTAGTAGTCCAGCCATTTTCTATAGTCTTAATGCGCTAGATAGTCGGGAGGTTGCACTCGGTATACCAGTTAGCAATGTTGCCCGGCCGGGATGATATAGGGAGGGTTACCACCTGATCCACTGCCTATGGGGCAAAACCGCCATATTTGTCACCAAGAGGTTTGAAACAGGGCTATGGGAGCACGAAGCTACGCAAGAGTGGTGCCGGGTATGGTTCCCGGCACTAGAGGGAGAGGGCTTCGAGCTGTGGTCCTCTTTCGACGTTTTGCAGGAGAGACAGGGCACCCCCGGCCCTGCCCGGTTCTGGGAGCGGCGCTGGCGGGAGCGGCGAGGGGGTCTAGCGACAGCGACGACGAAAACTCGGAGCGGAAATCGGTGTACACGATTCCGACTACAAGAGTTGTTAATCGACCGAGGAGACGGGAGGTAACGGGCTTGTTAAGGGGAGCCCACGGACGGCCGGCCTTCCTGCGAGGCGCTTCGCCCTCTTGACAAACAGCACACTACAAGTGGAGGAAATACAACGGCGGATCAGGGCAGGTTAGTAGCGGTGCGACCAAGCAGGCTGTGCCGGCGTGGCAGCTTGTACGACGGCCCGCTGCATAAGGTGAGATGACGTACGGAGCCAAGTCACCATCACGCGGCAATACCAGCCCTATTTCTACAGACTGTGATTCCTCAGTGCCTCATCCATTGGCTCTTACTCCTTGGAAAGCAAGCTTGCTTGGAAGATGTCGGGCGACAATAGTCTTCCCGCAGTTGTATATCGGAAGCCGGGTGGGAGGATGTCTCATTGGGCCAGGTCGGAGTGGTAGGTGACGATAAGGTCTGTACCGACTAACGTTTTGCCTTGTCTCGCTTGTTCGATGTAGAAGGGAGTGGTTGAGCAAAAGAGATTGAAGAAAAATAATTACTATGCTCAATAGCGATCTGACTCTATTGGTCGATCGTATATGGTGTGACACTCAGCTAGGCGCTGAAACGTGACCAAGCAACATTCTTCATCACACAAGGTCTCAAGTCAGTAGAATAAGTAAAGATTTACGTTCATCTGATTATCAACAAGCGGGATATACCTAGAGAATTGTTGAAAGATCAACAACCACGATTCCATGGTCACTGAATGATAGAGAATTGTGATAGGGGTTTTGGGTGCTCCAGGGCATCCCACAGTGGCCAATCGATTTCTGAGAAGCTCCTAATCGATGAGGTTGTTGGTTCCATCGTCACGTCGCACGGTTAATGTCAGAACTAGCATAGAATACGAGAATAACTAATCAACGGTATCTCAGGGCTGGCCGCCGGGGTGACGGTTATCTTCGCTAGCGTAGCTGGCAATACGACGCTGCCGCCAGACCCCGGCTCCCATACAAATGCCCACCTGAATATTCAGGCCTTGGCGGCTCAGATGACCACGCAAATTCGAGCTCTCGAGGCCCATTTCCTCAGGGCTAGCCGTATTAGCCCTGGCTTTTCTTCACTTCACGGTTTGGCGGTAAGAAAGAGCGAGAAAATAAGCTCTCCTGAACATATCCGAAACAAGAGATCTATAACGTTATCACGGAAAAACCTAATTAAGATTCCAGCATTGCCCAAAACCCATGATCCTTTCCTATCGTAGAGGGTTACGAGGCTTGCCGAGTCATCCCCCTGTTAAATCGTCTTGCCAACCTCAATTCCTTCCTGAATGATTGCTAACCGGTTTGTCCTTAACCGCTCCTACGGCTCACCCGCTGGAAATGCCATCTTTATAATATGGACCTATAAAAACTACCTGCAAGTTCCTCTAGGCTTCCTCAGGCGGGCCGCTTGTCTGCCCGGTCCTATATTGCTACCAATATGATCGCAATTACACCACAGGCGGTCGTGATTTCATGTGCCACCTATGCCACCTTTGCTTCATACGGAGATTGCAAGCCTAAGTTTCGACAGAGACAGCCATGTCGGTAGACGTCGCCGGCGTGAAGTGGTTTGCCGCCATCGCCGGTGTCGAGGAGGATCGAGCGCCAGCGTACCCAGATTGATTAAAATCAATCTCGCTTACGCTTTCGAAAAGGTGAGGATATTTCCGGGCTTGAATTCATACTTGGAGTCCTAGATAATACACTGAGTGTAGACTCGGGTGAGTCGGTTGGTGCGTTGGACACTTCCGTTGGTCTATCACGATCGGCTGTTTGTCGTGTGATGGCCACCGTATCGGTGTCATTCAATGGAACAACGCATTTTTGATTCGGACCACTCGTCGTGATTGCAGGTCGAGGTCCCTGACCACGATCATCGCTTCGTCCCTCCCACCACGGCGAAGGTGCGGCTATATGGGTGGAAGCGGACTGGGCATTAAGACTTTGGAAGGGCCGATATAAATTTTTGGGTAGATCCTCTGATGGTGGAATCCGATGCTCTGGTTGGAGGAGCATAGAAGGAAGCCTCAATAGCGGCCGTGAAGCGGCCCTTTGCTCGACGTTTGGCCACGTAGTGCGGCTGTCCTGGGCAGACCTGTCGGATTGTGTATTGTGTAGGCCCTGAGAGTTATTGTTTCGACTGGTCGAGTTTCCAAGTGCACTTGGCGTTTGGGGAATTGTAGGTTGTGTACCAACCAGGCTTTGGGAGCGTTGTGGTGGTCGAATAGGCTGAGATGTTGACAAGAGTCCGGTATCGGTGGCTTCTGCTCTAGTAGGTATAATAGGCCGAGATTGATTAGCACTAGTCAGTAGGTAACCTGGATACTGTTCTGCTGCCGAAGAGGAATGTTTCTGGGTATAGGTAATTGCTTTAGTCGAAAGTGGGGAAAGGGATTGAGAACTATTGTTCTCGAAAGGCTGCTGTAGGTATGTAAACGGGGGTACCTGTCCTTGTTCGCTAACCGGCCGATCACTTCTTTGTGGAAATTGGTATTTTGAAAAGAGTTGGCTCTGAGAATTGACTTGTGCTTTAGGTGTCTCTGCACTAGGGGGCTCTTTCAAGGTCGGAAGTGGGAGCCTGGCCAAGTCCATGTGTGCCCTTTGTGGTGTAAGCGCCCCAATAAGTTGAGGATTTGATAGCTTGTATGTCGTTGCTTCGTTGCCAAACGGAATCTGACCTGGTCGAGAAATGCCCTGGTACTGTCTATAAACCGCTCGAAACCACTCACGTCGTTCTGCCTTGTCGCGCTTTTGAGCTTCTGCCCTCGCTCGACGCTGAGCTTCAAACTCGGAAGAAAGTCCATTCATAACCGTCTGTGTTTTCTTGAGTCGCTCTTGTACTTCGAGAAGTTGGCGCTGCAAATCAGTAAGGAGTTTTTGATGCCCATACGCCTCTGATTGCACCTTATCAAAATTGGTGCGATAGGCTTGCCAGTGGTAAGTTTCTGTTTGGAGGTTGAGTTCTTCGATACATCTTAGGAACCACTCTTCTAAGGCTTCCTGCAAAGAACTAGTAGACTGGGCGTTATCTAAATTCATTGTAGGTTAATTATTCGGTGTTGGTACAATTTGAAATCTGACTTTGAGCATAATGGCGCGGAAATGTCTATAAGAATTTATATAGACGTAACTAATAGGAGCTTCCTCCTGGTTTTCGCCTATGTTAGTCATTTCAGTGATAATGTCAAGGGTGCCACTTATGCCCCCTGCGCCACCTGTCAGGGTGAGGCGCCAACAGGAAAACCAACTTCGCCGCCCGTACCGCGTTCTGGGTTTGTTGCTAAGTCCCGACCTCGAGATGCCTGGAACAACTTTGCCGAGAGGAACTATTCCTGTTTAGTTCCGAAAGGTTCCTCATGCCCCGCATCGCCCTGCCACACATCAAGCACTGACCAGTTTTTGCCTGGAGAAACTCTACCATGCGCCACCCACCTTTCGTCAGCCCCCACCTTTCGTCAAGCAAAAAAA
>MU857865.1:0-16345 GCA_033296725.1 Corynascus novoguineensis | reverse complement strand
CTTCGACCTCGACTCGGCCACAGATTCGATTGCGAATTTCGGCGATAATCTTATCAACGCCCGAAACTGGCAAACCTACAGACGGTGAGTCAGGAGATGCTGTCTCTGGAGGTGTTGCCGGGTAGAGAGTCAGTCGATCGAGCTCGGCGGTTGTTCACTTCTCGGCCATATGGGGCGGACGGCTTTGATTATTGTAAGTACAGAATATTGTTGTACACCAGGGCGATGGCAGGAGTTAGGCTCGCTTTGCTTGTTGATGACGGAAGGAACAGGTGTTGCTGTGGCATGTGAACGTGAAATAGAAGGGGTTAGGGGTAATAAGGGGGGCAAGGCCCCACTTATGTGCAAACAGGATTGCGAATCTTCCAATGCATCATGGTAGTCTGTGAAGAGTATACTGAAATGGAAGCTTGCGAGCCCAGAAAGTGGAATTGATGAGTTGGTGCACGCGAAACAAAGTAAATAGTCAAAATTAATGTGTGGAAAAGGATGATGAATTCAAGTGTGGGATGCTCACAGCAGAGCCAATATATGAGGCTCTACCCGTCACAGCTATAAATAGGATCTCACCGCCGGTGAGAGACCGGACACCTGTGGCCATTCATATCAGTCGGGTCCTAATGCACGTATGGAATCATCTGAGCTGTTGCTGAACAAAGGGACCGGGCGGTCAACGCCCCGGTGACGACGCCTCTGGGTGAGCGCAAGAATACATACAAACCGAGATACGAACTGTACCAGGAATACAAAGCCTGGAAGATGGGACGCAACTGAGGCCAGAAAGAGTGACCTCTTGCAGACCCTTAAGGCGAAATCGTATTTTTTCCCGAGTAATTTGACCTAAGAAGCGTTAGGGTTAACCAAGAACTTCATTTGAGCAACAGAGGTAGCTAAAATGGCAACCCAAGAGCTGCCGCTGCGGAGACGCTGCTCCGGACCCCATACCAAGTAGACGATATAGCTCGGCTTACACCCCCTTACGACGATTGGACCTGGCATCTGATCTTGCTTCATCAACTTGCAAGAGAATACTGAGCCCAGCGAATAGCGGTGATGAATTTGCGCGTTCAGCGTAGCCATCAATGTCCATGTTATGGAACTCAAGGGCATGGTTGGGTCAGGCAACTACACAGCATCTTGACCCCTACCCAGATATGTGCATGGAATGCACAGTTGGAAACTCCTTCATACTTAATCTAATAACTATTCAAGTGCCTGAGGATTCAGGTTTCGTTTCTCACATTCCGCGTTGGGGAACGAAGCTTGGGTAATATTCTCGACCAAGGAACTCTATCGCGAATCCAAATGCCTCAAGTATATCAGAAACAATAATCCCAGAGCTCACGCTCTATTTCTAACTCGTGCTCAAAATCTCCAAATCGATCAAACATATCATCGACCATCCTGAGCCACCGTCGGTGTAATTTAGTCACAAGATACGCCTTGGTGTAATCCCAGTACTCTGGGAACCATCCAGCGTTTTCCCAGTCGACAATGCCAGCAAGTCACCCATGGCCATCTACAAGAACATTTCTCAAGTTAAGATCACCATGCGTAAACACCATTTTATGCCCACCATGGTGGACCACCTCTGGCAGCGCACCACATCGCAGAGTATCGTTGAAATCATCCTCGCTCAGGAACGGCCCCACGACCTCCCCTCGATCTTCGTCATAGTTCAGCGCGGCATTGATTCGATAGTCAAAACAGGGTCCATCAACAGCATTGGAAATTGCATGCTTCCAACCGAGAGGCCTGGGAATCGCGCGAAGTGCGATTATGTGTCGACGTAAGTCGTGAACCAGCGTAGCAGTGTCTTCGTCGCTCATGGCATCGATAGACAAACCGAGTTTATAGCCGGGAATTCGTGTGGTCAAGAGGTAGATGTCGCTCGAATCCGAGATTAAATCTAGGGCGTGGGGAACCGGCACGTTCGTATGGCGTCGTACCAGTTCCAGGGTTGCGTGCTCGTTAACCAGGCTCTCGCGCCGTGCCAAACTGACCATCTTGAGATAGAGCCCAAAAGGAAGTTGCTGCACGTTGGGGCTATCGGTGAAGCCATACATACGTGCGCCGAGAGACGCCAGACTGCGATACGTTGGAATGCGCATATTCCCAGGCACGAGGAGCCAGACTGTCTTCAATACGACCGCGCAGGCGTCGGAGAGCAAGGTCAAGGTCGAGGAAAATGGAGTCGGGAACGCAGCATAAGACTGCTTACGTTGTTTGCCGTCAATCTCTCGAGCAATGTATGTCCATCGAAGTGGAGTGGCGAAGCGGGATAAAATCTCTAGAACCCAACGATTCGGAACGTTGACGTTGGAGGAGGAGGAATCGATGAAAGAGGCACGTCGAAAATCCTTCACCTTGTCAAGAATGGGAGGATAATGGAGTCCACCCGTGAGAATTTTCAGAACTTCGTACTAGGCGTTGTGAGTATTATTTTATGGCTGATGCCAAATGTTAACTTCGGGAGAATAGCCCACCTTGGACGTTCTATAGAACGAAAGCTGAAATACCCTTGAGCAAAGGCAGCTGCGGCAGATTTACGAAGGAGCCAGTGATTCTCGACACGGTCGTATGAATCTTTCTCGGCATCAAAAAGCAGCCGATCCCTCAGTTCGGGTGTCAAAAATGCTCCAAGCATTTCACCACAGGACTTTAAAACGCATGTAACAGTCAGCCAGAAAAAGCCCGGATGATGCAACAAGCTGACTAGGTGATACGCACACTGGCTGCAATGTTTGCAGGCTTCATTCTCGGGAGGATGGGCACGACAACCAAAGGATCCCAGAATGAACCCAGCAGGCCCGTGATGCAGCACTTCCCGCCGTCTCTCCGCGCAACGCTGGTAATGACGCTTCTGTCAGGCGCTTCGCAGACACCATCGCGCACAACTTGCAATCAAGTCAGCTTGACAATCCGCGCAGTGGAAGGCTTCCTGATGGGAGATATTACACATGGCAATGGTACGTTTCCAATCAGCCAGAAATGCTCCAATATTGGGTTCGGATGTATTGGTGTCACGAGACAATCGCTCAAGCAGAAACGCTGCAGCCCGATCACGATCAACGGAATCGTCAATAAAACTCTCGAGAAGTGGTCCGTCTGGATGCTTCAGGCTCGGTTGGCGAATAGCTGCAAGTGCGGCTTCGTAGTCACTCAATGGTTCGGCCATTATTGATGCGGTTGCACTGTAGGTGTCAAAGTTAAATACATCAATGGGTATTCGAAGGACAGGAGTGAAGAAGTGGTAGGGACAATTTGAATGCTGCAGCTGCTTATGTCAGCAACCACTGATTTCACTCCGTGTCTGAGTCATCTTCCGCTGTGGCGAGGTGGCCTGGTCAGCACTTCTACTCAAGAGGAGAAGAATGGCTTGTAGTGTGTTGTTAAGAGGTGTTACTGATGATACATTTTTTGCCTTGGTTTGTATGTATTGTTGCGTCCACCTACAGGCGCCGCCACCCCGGGCGTTGATATTGGAAGTCCAACAGCCACAATTCACGGTTACAGGATTGATCGAGCTTGCATAGATTGATATGCAGCTTGAATAGGCTGCTGAAACCAGTTGTTTTCTCAATTGAGCTGTCGATGCCTAATAATATGTTCTTCTGTTCTGGTGTCTGGTGGTCGCCTTGTAAGCCCTGGAAAAGCTCTGTTGTTGTTAGAACGTGGGTGCCAAGCAGGATCCACTAGAATTGGGAAAATATGGAGCATCAACCATATCCAATTTTAATCATCACTTCAACAGTAGAAAAGTTGGGACCCCCCCTTAAGAGTTAAAAAATCTCGAAATCTTTGCAAAATCGATCTTCTTTTCATTTTTAAGACATCTGGTAGAAGAGTCGGTCTTTCCAGATGTCTGCTACGGCGCGCGGCGCTTTAGACGTCATCAACGTCATGAGAGGCGATTCCGGATCCCCAGGAGTAGGAAGTCGCCTCCCCCAGCGTAAGAGGGTGAAAACCAGGAGGGCGATAGAATCAATGTAACAAGAAAACGATATGAACTGGGAAGAAGAAAACAGCAGTGAAAGAATATTGAGAAACCGTAAAAATCGTACAGTTCAGGCTACGGCGGCCCGAACAGCGGGCGAGGAAATCCGACGCTTAGAGCAACCCCAGGACCGTAACTTGAACAACAAATTGGACAGCATCAACACAGAAGTTCAGATACAATTCAGAGAGCTTAGAGATCAGGTGGTAGTAGAGATTGCCAAGGAGATCGCCAAAGAGATGGCCAAAATGATAGCCCAGTTCACCGAAGAATTGTCGCTAGTACGAGAGTAGCTTACCTAAACCCGATACAAGCTCGAAGACACCAGACTATAGCTTCAAGCCATCAAAGAGGCTCAAGACGGCCCTTTTGTTCGGCCTGTATATATAGACGTCGCCCGACATACCCCTCCTACCAGCGTACCTAGCCTGGCACCCTCTATAAGTCGGACGACGACGCCGGAGCTAGCATTCTATATAGTGGACATGACCAGGGTGCCAGAGGAACATATCGGAGAGGCTATACTGGTGGCTCTTTACAAGCTTATCGAGAACGAAATACGAGCGCCTGGCGACCAACCTAAGTGGCGTTACGTTGCCGTCACTAGAGACAGAGGAAACATCAACCGCCTTAGGATCATCGGTAGAAACGAGGAGGAAGTAAAGAAATTCAAGAACATCATCGAAACGAAGAAGACGCCGGGCGTAAGAGTCCTACAAGACCAGTTATACCTAGTCAAAGTCGATAACGTCAACCGTACGGCTGTCATCGACCACGAAGGCAAGGTCCTTCCTAGAGCCGTAGAGGCCCTGGGTCAGGAAAACGAGGTATAGATTGCCAAGATCGCCTAGTTAAGCAGAAGGGACACCGCAAAAGCGTATAGATCTGTGGTAATCTATGTTACCAAAGCTGGCGACGCCAGGAGGCTCCTCAACGACGGCTTCTTCTACGCCGGAGGAGAATCAGGATATATAGGAATCTTCGAACGTCGGATACAACCAGAGCAATGCTACAACTACCAGAAAATCGGCCATAAAGCCTTCCAGTACAAGAACCCTCAGGTATACGCTAGGTACGCCAAGGAGGGCCATCACCATAGCAGCTATAGCGAAGTGGTTATCAAGTACATCCTATACAACGGCCCACACGAATCGTTTAGCAGGAACTGCTAGAGGCTCTACCCGTCTTACCATAAGTAGAACGCTCTACATGATCCAGCTCAATGTGAGAAAGCGGGGTGTGGTATACGACAGCTTGATGAACGACAAGGAAATTCAGGACGTAACGGTGCTGGCCATCTAGGAACCTCAAGCTCGGAGGGTTTATGGCCGACTCCTAACTACCCCTATAGGACATCACAAGTGGATCAAGATGGTTCCCTCTTCTTAGAGGGAAGGTAGATAGGCAATTCGAAGCATGCTATAGGTGAACAAGGATGTGGTGGCAGAACAGGTACCGATAGGGTCCCTAGATATGATAGTAGCCATCCTAAGGCTCCCTGGTCGGCGAGTCTTGGTGGTGTCCGTCTACGTGCCAAAGCAGGATCTTTAGGCCCTATAAAGTGCGTATAACGATTTACGTAACATCATCATAGATACAAGACGAAACGCGGGCATAGTGGTGGATGTTGTGATTGCTAGAGACTTCAACCGGCACGACCAGCTATAGGGAGGAGACGGCGTATCTCTAGAAAGACAGGGTAAGGCGGATCGGATCATCGACCTAATAGACGAGTTCGCCCTTCGTAGTCTGCTTCGACGGGGCACGAAGACATAGCACGGCTAGGATTACGATACGACTATCGATCTGGTCCTGGCGTCTACCAATCTAGCAGACACAATAGTCAAGTGTATAATCTACGGGACAGAACACGGATCGGACCACCATACGATTGAGACAGTCTTTGACACCTTGGTCCTAATACCGGAACAACAGGACCGTCTTCTACTCAAGAATATACCCTAGAAGGAAATAAACACTAGAATCGCGGGGGTACTGAACGCTACCCCCTCTAGGGGGACTGTACAATAGTAGACGGACCGACTGATGTCGGTGGTCTAGGAGGTAGTCCAAGCCCTGACACCGAAAGCGAGACCATCACTATATGCCAAGCGGTGGTAGACAACTGACCTTATACAAATACGTTGTATTTATATATACTAGAGGAACCGTGCCTGGACTGAACGTCGAGCGGGGCGACCCTTAACAGACCTGGAAGAAATGGCGAAGGGGGCGGCAAAGCAGTACCACGACGCTATCTGGCAGTAGAAGAAGAAGTATTGGGATGACTTTCTTGCCGACAACAGCAACGTCTAGAAGGCTGCTAAACACCTCAAGTCTAGCGACGACACGGCGTTTAGGAAGGTACTATAGCTCGTCAGAGCAGACAGAACAGTTATAGCCGATCATATAGAACAGGAAGAGGAACTCCTGGCTACCTTCTTTCCTCCTCTCTTAGAGAGGATTAAAGATGAAGGTCGCCGACCGTAAAGAGCTCCTCTACCGATACCGCCGATCACTATCGAAGAAGTAGAACGACAATTATTTATAACCAAATCCTAGAAAGCGTCTAGGGATGACGGCTTACCTACGATCGTTTAGAAGGAGACTTGGCCGGTAGTCAAGCACCATGTTCTCACCCTATTCTAAACATCTCTGGAGACCGGTACACTACCTACCCAATGGCGGCACGCCAAGATTATACCACTTAAGAAGCCTAGTAAGGACGACTACATTGTTACGAAAGCCTAGAGACCGATTTCACTTCTTACAACGCTTAGAAAGCTTCTCGAGTCGGTCGTGGTAGAGAGGATCTCATATACGGTTGAGACGTATAGACTCCTCCTAACCAACCACTTTAGAGGACGTAAACAACAGTCGGTAGAACAAGCGCTCCTGCTCCTTCAGGAACAGATCTATACCGCCTGGCGAGGTCGTAAAATAGCAAGCCTGATCAGCTTTAACGTCAAAGGGGCATATAATAGGGTTTACAAGGAAAGGCTTCTTTAGCGGATAAAAGCAAGAGGCATTCTAGAGATGCTACTATAATAGATCAACGCCTTCTACTCGGAGCGTATAGCAACCATCTAAGTCAACAGACATTCTTCCGACATTTAAGGCCTCCTGTAGGCGGGCCTACCTCAAGGCTCTCCCTTATCCCCGATCTTGTTCCTCTTCTTCAACGTAGATCTGGTATAACGACGAATCGACAGTAATGGCGGTACGATAGCCTTTATCGACGACTTTATAGCGTAGGTTATAGGACCTATAGCGTAAAGCAACCAAGAAGGTATCGAAGCCATTATTAGGGACGCCCTCGATTAGGAGACAAGGAGTGGCATGACGTTTAACGTATAGAAAACGGCAATTATACACTTTATACGTAAAAGCTATAAAAGCGACTTATAATCATTTATAATTAAAGGGTAGCCTATTACGCCCTAGGAGCATGTCAAGATCCTTGGCGTGATGTTAGATACGAAACTCAAATATAAAGAACATATCTAGAGGGCCATATCTAGGGGTTTAGAGGCAACAATATAACTCCGACATCTCTAAGGTCTGTCAATATTAGCGGCACGATAGTTATTTATATCTATAGTGGTCCTGGTGGTAGACTACGCCTCCAATGTATAGATGTACGTATATAAGAACAAACTCGTTGGCCCTATCAACAGGGTCTAGAGGATGGCGGTATAAGCGATTATAGGGACCTTCCTCATAGTAGCAACAAGCGTAGCGGAAGCGGAGGCTCATATTGCCACCATACAAGATCGGTTCTGGAAACGAGCCATCAGACTATGGACGGACATCTATATACTACCGGACACCAATCTATTACGTAGAAACACGTCTCGAATACGAAAATTCAGGACATATCACCGCTCGCCACTCTACCAGGTGGCAGATATACTTAAAGACATACCAATAGACGAAATAGAAACCATTAGCCCCTTCACGTTGACACTATAGGATAACCGGGTACAGACCATTACAAACGAGTTGAAGACAGCACAACGAAATGTCGATTATGATATACGTATCGCCGTAAGCAGCTCGGCACAAAATGGCCTGGTAGGAGTTGGCGGAGCGGTGACGATACCGGCGGCGGTATTCCAAAGCCTAAAGCTTAGAACCTTCTCCTCTATACTTGGTCCAAGATCAGAGCAGAACACATACTCTGGAGAGCTTGTAGCGATAGGAAGAGCGTTAAGCATGTTGACAACGCTTAGTTCTAGCCGTATCGAGCTCTCAACGCGTAATAGAGTAGCTGTCCTTACGCTCCGACAGCCTCGATAGTAGTCTAGGCAACAGTATATCTGCCACATCTACAAGTCAATCAAACTACTACGTAGTAATAGGAATATAGTAACAATACGATGGCTACCGCCGGGAGAAGAAAATAAGCTCTAGGAAATCGCTAAGGGGAACGCTAAACACGCTATACGACAGGGCGCCGCCCCGGAGATACAAACACCAAAGATACGATCGACCACCTTGAACGTAGCATGGTCTAAGAGGGGCACCTATAATCACCTGCCAGACAAAGTTGGAGCTCATTCGAAGAGAGTCGATACAGCACTACTAGGCAAACATACCTAACTACTATACGAGCACCTGTCACGAAAGGAGGCTAGCATACTCGCCTAGCTCAGAACAGGCATGGCAAGACTTAATGGCTACCTCTACCATATCGGGGTGGCATCGTTAGATCAGTACGGATGTGGACAAGCAAGAGAGACAGTAGACCACTTCCTTTTCCGATACAAGAAATGGACGGCACACCAAACAGGAATGCTCTAATACACAGACACCTATAGAGGCAACATTTCCTTCTATCTAGGAGGGAAATCGCCATCGGATAGAAACGACTGGACTCCTAATATAGAGGCCGTTCGGGCAACCATACAGTTCGTAATGGCCACAGGCCGGCTTGACCCGAACCAACTATACCAAGGCATCTAAGACACCTAACCTACTATACCTAACCGAACCCACACTCCTCACCTCGTGCCATGGACAGCAGGCACCGCTTCAGCCGCCGAAGATAGGACGTTGAACACTTGGAGAATCGCCTTCAAGCCAGCCTACTAACAAACCTACTAACCTACGAGAAACCGCGGAAAAAAAGGCACAAGAGGTCGTATGAACTAGAATGGACTTTTTATAGGCTTCAAGGAGATCAAGACATATCTTGGGAAATGTATAGTCAGATTGTAATAGTTGCCCTTTCGGTTTACCCGCCGGGCGTTAATGAATTCAATTCAATTCAATTCAACAGTAGAGCAGAGCAACACAAGCGATGGAATCAATCAATCTGAGCATCTTCAATCAATCATTTTCTAATTACCGTTGACATCGTATTCTAAGCTGGTTCTGACAGTTGTCAAGCTCCCAGAACTGCCTTCCCAGGTCACTTTCCTCCCTGCGCACCTGCTCTTGCATCCCGAGCGCCTCTTTCCAAATCCCCAGTAGGTACAACAGTTGACCGCCCGGTCTGTTCAACTGGAACCCGACAATGAATACCACCGGCGTCTAGTCTCTGACCGGCGGTGTGACTCCGTTTGTAGTGGTGGGGAGTAGAACCTTATATATCTGTTCTGCTGTGGACATCTCACACTGGAAATCATCATCCTTTTTCCACGCATCACAAATGACTATTTATTTTGCTTTCCGTGTACCAACTGCACCAACTGAGTTCGTACACAACCACGGTATCGGCAGCATCACTGACAGCCAGGGAAACTAAGCAGTATCCCAGTACTGTTATCAAGTGCCCCTTCCCGGTCGGCTCCGGACGGGCCTCAGGATTACAGTTGTTACTTTCAAAAAGCAGCCACTTGCCGAAGTCATCCAATTCCGGCCTCATGACGACCTCTCCTCCGCCTCCTCCTTACCAACCATCAGTCGATTCAACTGATCATCTATCCGATCATATTTCCTAAACACGGCCCAGAACAGCACCGAACATAACCCCATAACTCCTGCCAGGGCACTATAGAGGGCCACCAGAAACGGGTCCCTCGCTGCGGGGCTAATGGCCATACCCATCAGCGCGCCCAGGCACGCGCTGAGTTGTACCATAGCCTGTACCACGCTTCGCATTCCGCGCGGCGCCTTTTCGTACGAGTACTCGCTCGCTGTCACCAGCCCAAAGATTTCTGCCATTGCCAGCGCGATGTACACCGGCAGCTGCAGCCACACGTTGACATCATTTGGGATTTTCTCGCCGTCACCCTCTGAGCCGCTATAATCACATGCCAGAGGCCTGTCATAGCACGGCCCCGTCGAATAGATGAGTTTCTGCAGGCCAGCGGCGTACGCCATGCCGCCGCCGCAGATGATGAAGGCTGTAGAAATGCGCGCGATGGGGCCGAAAGCTAGGCGGAGTTTGGCCAGGGTATTGTACAGCGCTTGGACGACGGGGCCGAATATGACGCAGGCCACGCCGGCCATGGCTTGGATCATGTCGTTGGGTACGCCATGCAGATTCATTTGGGACGCTTGTGAAATGAGGTTGTTGTACATCTGTGTGATGGAGAGGTAGAAGAAGGCAAAGGAGAAACTGTGGAGCTGAAGGTTAGCTAAGGAGCGAGGAAGTGTGCAGGTCGAGAGAGAAGATGGCTTACATCACGCGGCATGCTATGAGACCGCGCTTGAGCTCGTCGACAAAAGTGTCATCCCAGGGCACAAGGCGGTTGTGTTTGGTGAGTTGGTACGAGGGTTTGGCGTGGTCGAGCCGGAAGCCGTTTCGGGCAGCGAGGGTCAAGACACTGATGGTCTTCGGGAGGATGTTCTGTTGTGGAACGACTTTGACTAATGCGTTCTAAGTTCAGCACAGAAGCCTTGTGAGTTGGGAACTTAACAGGAGACCGACCGAACTTGGACTTCATCAGGAGAAGCGCGGCCAACGAAAGCACCAACGACACGACCGCCATAAGGTAAGCGGTCCAAAAGCCAAATTCACGCTCAAGGAAGGTTGCCGGAATTGATGACAAGGAAGCAATATTGGTGAGCCTGAAATTTGTTAGTCGTCCTCTTTTTGGTTCAATTTCCAGATCAAGAACCGGAACCGTCGCACTTACCAGTAGAAGGCATTGAACAGAAATTGGATGGTCCGCGAACCATCCACGACCGCAAGCTTGCCGTCTCTCTGGCAAACGACCTGCGGTTTTTCCTGCGAGTATTGGTCACCGATGAAGGGTGATATCGTCGACTTGACGCATCCTACTCCCAGTCCGACGAAGACCATGGAGAGAGCCAGTCCTGGGATGCCCGCCCCGTTGTCCAAAGCAACGGGCAGTGAAGTTGCAAACATAATGCAAGACCCGCATATCAACAAGCTGTTGACGGCAACTTGTCAGTGAGGAAGGTGAGAAGCATTGATTTTTTTTTTTTTTGGACTAACCAGAATCCAAGCAGTAATGTGTTGTACCGGCCAAGCCACGCATCTGAAACGACGCCAAACAGCATCGGCGTCAAAAACATGAAGACGAAGAAGGCATTGGATATTGACGTAGCCGTGGACTGCCCCAGGCCAAGTGCTCCTGGTACGGCTTGGAACCCTCTTTGATGCTGCATGTAGTTTTCTATTTGTGCTCAAGTCAACCGGCGTCCAGTCAGCCATTGCTTCAACCCCCCTTTCCAACTCTCATATGTTAGACCTGCAACACTGGGAGACAGAAATATGAGACGACCAAGTCTCGCAATCAATTAAACAGATATTGAAGAAGGGAAACTTACGCCATATGGAGATGATGGAATAGTAGCTGAACCTCTCAGCTGAACCAACCATTGCTGCAGCCCACGCTCTTAGTGGTATTCTGTCAATCACTCTAGGCAAGCTTCGAATCTCATCTTCAGTTGCATCTCGAGACTGAAAGCCGCCGTCAGAACCTGGAGTAACTTCTAACACTTTAGATGGGCAGCCCTGCCCTTCCTCCGAGTCTTTCTCAGCAACGGCCATCTTGACGCACTGACACAACGACAGTCTAAGAAACAGTTAGGGTTTATGATACATCCTACCCTATCAAGACATTTACTCAGATCCCAAGATAGCAAACTTGGAACTACACTGCCTGGGGCGGCGCTCAGCGGCTGGTAGGATCAAGGTGGCGTGCCAAGCAGCCAAGGCGACGAAATGCAGGATTGATGTCGCTCCCCCGGATATTTCGCTCAAATTTGCTCAAGAGTTGGCTTTTCCCTCTGCAACCTGCTGACCCCATCGGAGCCACCCCTGCCTCGGGGGAAACCCAACGTGGTAGTACATGAGCCAGGATGTGAAAAGTACTCGGTACATTGTCCAGACTGCATATGCCTACGATGACTGCAGAGACCGGTATAACCACAAGTCATGCCATGCCGCTTCCATCTCGAACCACAGCATATCATCTACTATAACAGCATCCGATGCGAATGGACAGCATGGCGTCGGACAACCAAAACCAGACCGGGGCAAAGCAAGAGTACCATATCGGATACAAGGAAAACACACTGAAGGCTTTTGAGCTGCGGAACGCATCAACATGTCTGGGCTACCTGCTGCCAACTCTCGAGTCGCTCCCGCCCACTTTCTCCTTGCTCGATGTTGGCTGCGGGCCGGGAAGCATCACCTTTGACTTGGCTCGCCGTTTCCCACAGGCCAAAATCATTGGGATAGACCTCGGCACCGAAGCCATCGAGAGAGCCAATGCCAACATCGCCACACACGCCCCAGGGACCAACATTGAGTTCCGTGCAGGCAACATACTCCAGCCGGAAACATGTCTCAAACCAGAGGAGATTGGCCACTTCGACGTCGTGCACGAACACACGACCCTCATCTGCATCCCCAACAACATTGAAGTTCTCCGGATCATGAAGACGCTGGCCAAGCAGGACGGCGGCATTGTGGCATGCCGCGAAGGGGATACGCACTCGCAGTTGCTGTGGCCGCCGCTGCCAGAAAGCGCTGAGCTTCAGGAGCGGATATACCAGATGAATGGCCTTGACACACAGACCGGGAGGAAGCTTCTGAACAAGGCGTTGGAAGTCGGATTCACGCGAGACCAAATCACGGCGTCGGCCAGCATCCTCAGCAACATCACGTATCAAGAAAGGCTGCTCTACGCCGGGTCAATGCTGGAGATGCTGGACGATGAAAATTCCCAGTATCGTCGGGCAGCCGCCAAGTTTGGGTACTCCGTCAAACAGGTCGAGGTGTTGAGGGAGAATATGCGGAAGTTCATTGCGGCTGACGATGCTTGGAGGTTGCTTGTGTGCACCGAGATTATCTGCAGACTCGATGGCAAGAATTCGTAGACAAACAAACTCCAATACCATCTACATACTTGTTTAAGCTCTAATTGGGTATGTTTCCGAATGCGAAGTCTGCACATGTACCCGGTACTTGCCGACTGGTCAGTCTTACCTTAGCATGCGGAGCGCGGTTCCGCGTTGCCGTTGCTGGGAGCCAGCGCAGCCGGCTTGGCTTCTTTTTTTTTATTTTATTTTTTTTTTCAAACAGCACACCCAACAACAACCGAGACAAGGCAATGGAAACTCGACCCCCCCGGTACCTGTGTACCTGCTATTTATTAACGCCAGAACTTGCCCCGAACTTGCTCCGAGATTGCTCACGACCACTTCAGCTCACACAATGCATGCAGCAGCGGCATCGATGTCAATGGGGCTCTCATTTCCATAGAACAGAGTCCTCCTTTCTGAAAGCCGCCAATCCTCGGTTCTCCGGCAAATCTGCATGCTTTATTTTACCATTTCATTCACTAGGAAGGAAAGAAGGAGCAGATCGCAACCATGAAGCTAATACGTGACTGGCTTCTTACCGGCACGTCCCTCACCGCGATCCACGTTGTGGGCGTGCTAGGGGATGGTACCGGTCTGATCGGATATGGCAAGACTCTATACAATCCAACATGCGCCTTTGCCTGTCGGGGAGTGATCAAGGGTTGCACGCTCCTCTGCACACCGACGGATCATAGCTCGAACTATGGCACCGCCCACAGCCCGGTCTCGACGCCTCCTGACTGCTTCATCAATGATGAGGCCTTCCTTCGCACCATGGCCCTCTGTATCGACAACTACTGCACCCTTAGCGATAACCCCCCTCTCTCCCTGATCGAGGACTATTGGGCGTCCCATCTCGCAACCGGCACCCTCGGCAACTACGCCCACGTACCCGCAAAGTCATACCAGGCTGCCTTGACTGCTGCCCGAGAGGACGAGCGCCTCGCTTTCAATCAGAACGGAGGCAACCGCAACCACAGCCAGCACGACGACGACGTGCACGCTAGCCATAAGCGCCACTTCCTGACTGAAGACGGGCCGCACGTCACCAGCGCCCTCCAGCACATCAAGGCCGGCGAGCCCCTGAACAGCACCAGCTTCATCCTGCCCGCCGACTGGCAAAAGCAGTACAACGGCATGTTCGACTTTGAGGCCAACGAAACAGGCCATTCCACCTACACCATCGTCATCATGCTCATCGCCATTCTTCTGCCCGTACCCTTATCCCTCGTGCGCTTCGTCCCCGGCCTCGCCTCCAATAAAGCCTGGTCTCTCTTGCAGTCTGCCTTGATTCACCCCGCCACATTCGGCACCCGCCACCGGGCCCCGGTCGCTGGAGGCACCATGCCCACGCGTGGCCAGGCTCTGTACATCTCCCTGATCAGCATCCTCAATGTCATCTTCCTGCTGGCGCCCTACGTCCACCATCACCCCCAGAGCACGTTCGGCTCGTTAGCCGAGCAATCCCTCAGCATTATCGGCAACCGCGCGGGGGTCATGGCCATGGGAAACGTGATCGCCGTGTTCCTTTTCTCGGCGCGCAACAACGTGCTGTTGTGGATCACCGACTGGAGCCACGGCACATATCTGCTGCTGCACCGTTGGCTGGGATACTGGGCTGTGTTCCACACGGCGCTGCACTCGGTTATGCTGTTGGAGTATTACCGGCAGTATGGGGACTATGCAGCCGAGTTGATAAGGGACTATTGGGTGTGGGGGATTGTTGGCACGGTGGCGGTTTGTGCCATGGTACCGACGAGTTTGCTGGTAGTCAGGCAGAAGGCGTATGAGGTTTTCTTGGGGGCGCATGTCGTTTTGGCTGTGTTGTTTATAGTGGGATATTACTATCATATTTGGTTTTGCTATGGGTACAGCTGGGGCTACGAGATCTGGGCGTTTGTCGCGGCGGGGATCTGGGCGACGGAGAGGCTGGTGAGGGTAGTCAGGATTGCGTGGCAGGGCTATCGTACTGCGACGGTCACCGTTGTGCACGGCACCGAGGGAGAGTATCTTGCTATCGACATTGAGGGAAAACCTCTCAACGATGGGGTGGCTTATCTGTCATTCCCGACCATTGGTTGGCGCGTCTGGGAGTCGCATCCCTTCTCGGTTGCCTTTGGTCGCAGCTCTACGGCTGGTTCCGACAGCGACCTGCCGCGCAGTCCGGTGGCTACGGCGACCGCAGACAACAAGAACAACAACAACAAGGAGGTTCTTGAGGAGCCCGTGGCAGAATCGACCCTGGGGAAACCGACAACCGCATTCTTGGCCCGGGTGCGCAACGGTGTCACAGAGAAACTCTCTAAAACGGTTACTGCGGCTGGAGGATCTCTCCGTCTCGCTGTTCTGGTGGACGGCACCTACCGTCACTCGGGGGCAGTCAAGGCCGATCTGTCTCGCTGCTCCAACATCGTTTACGTGGCAGGCGGCGTCGGTATCACGGCACTCCTGCCCTACCTCCGCCAGATCAGGAAACCCTCGCGGCTTTTCTGGGGCTCAAGGAGGGCGGGCTTGGCTTCCGCCGTTGCGCCGGCGCTTGAGCAACTCCCTGCAAACGTCGAAGTGGAGACATCGGTTGGGCAGCGGTTAGATTTGGAGGGGATTCTCTATAGAGCGCTCACAACCAAAGCCGAGGCGGACGACGGGCCGGTCGGCATCGTGGTGTGTGGCCCCGCGGGCATGGCGGACCAGGTTCGACACAAGGTGGTGCAGTTGTCCAGATGCGGAGTCGCGACAAGGCCGTATGTCTTGGTGGATGAGGCGTTTACCTGGTAACTGTGAGGTAATGCTGTAGGATTGGTTTTGGCATGAGACACTTGGCGAGCCGCCAAGATGCTCGGCCTGTGTTAAAAGGGTAGTCAGCGGATGGACGCCGTCCGCGGGCATTCTTCCATTCCTATCTCCACTAGCATGTAACAGGCTTAATTAGCCAGTAACTAGGCTTGTGCTTATCAAATCCGAATGGTTCCCCAACTGATCAGTTACGAGGTACAGCAGTCAATATTCACGTGCTGTTATCTAAAAACGAAAAAAAAAAAAGAAAAAAAAAAAGAGGAAGGGGGG
>MU857864.1:0-16357 GCA_033296725.1 Corynascus novoguineensis | reverse complement strand
ACCCATGGTTGGTACCAGACCCACTGCTGTTATTTCAGGCCCCTACCTTCGTAAAGATACGAGGCTGCCTGGCTGCGCCGCAAAAGATAGCTCGCCCCGCCTAGGCGGATTCGAATGTAACAGCCAAAACTTGTTAATCTCCGTCCCACGGAGGCCGGGACGAATCAAATGTGGAAGTGATTTTACCGATTTTGTTTCCTGCGAGGTGGAACTTGAAGTCGTGGACTGTAGTATACCGTGCAGTGTGATGAGCAAAAGGAGGGCAGACTCGTCCTGACCTGGTT
This sequence comes from Corynascus novoguineensis, assembly GCA_033296725.1. NCBI lineage: Eukaryota > Fungi > Ascomycota > Sordariomycetes > Sordariales > Chaetomiaceae > Corynascus > Corynascus novoguineensis. Next base: position 16,073 of record MU857864.1, on the reverse strand, counting down.
CTCGGGCCTGGGACCGGCCTTGCACCGCGCCCACAAGCGGAGGTTTGGGGCGGCGGACCGCGCCGTGTCGATGTGCCCCTGGGTCTAGGCCTCCGCCAAGGCACCACAGCCTTGGACTCCAATGGGCTAGGATGACGCCGGCGCATCTTCCTCCCTCGGACTCGTGCCTGCAGTGGATGGGTCAGCCCACGAGGCACCGAAACCGAGGGGTGGGGAGCGCGGCGTGGGCTTGTGGCCCTCGACTCAATGTTCTGCTTCCCTTTTCGTAATCTTTTTCAGATATCCTGCGTTCTTCGTCACAAGTGTTCCTTCGTTTTGCCGTGCGTCCCTCCGCCGTCGAACGGGAGGCTGCTCGAGTTCGATTTCTTCTGGTCAGGATGAGGACGCCGATCGCACGCGGGCATCATGTTCAATCTTGTCCTCGCTTGTCTTTTGGCGGTCTCCTTCAATTCGGTAGAGGCGCTCTCGCCAATATCAATCAAGGGTACCAAGCTGTACAACGATGACGGAAATCAATTTTTCGTTAGAGGTACGGATTCATCCGGCTTTGACGTAACACTCATTCGAGGCTTATTCAAGAGTAACAATTTCCTCCGTTCAGGTGTTTCATACGTCCCGTACGATGGGGACTACGACCCTCTGTTGGATTCCGACAAGTGCAAGGCAGACGCAGCGTTGATGAAAGATGCCGGCATCAACACTATTTACGTCTACACCGCGAACAGCGGTCAAAATCACGACGAGTGTATGAAGGCTCTTGCCGACCAGGATATCTACGTGTGGCTTCAGCTCGGCGACTTCCCACGCATCACCAGCACACAAGAACGCTCTCCATGGACGCTCTCCCTCTACGCCGCCTGGACAGAAGTCATCGACGCCTTTGCGGGCTACGATAACACCCTGGCCTTTGGCATCGGCCAAGAGACCATCAATGAGAATGGTGCGTCTCCTCCCCTCCATGTCCCGCCGTATGATCTGCGAACTAAAACCTCTGCCACCAGGAACTTCCACTAGGGTAGCCCCCTCCCTCAAAGCAGCGGCCCGCGACCTCCACGCCTTCAGTGCCGCGCGTGGCTACCGATCCATCCCGCTCGCATACTCGGCAGCCGACATTCCCTCCATCCGACTGCTGACTGCGCAGTACCTTACCTGCTCTAGCAGTAGCGACGACACCACCAAAGACCCCGCCACCATCGACCTCCTGGGCTTCAACATCTTCTCGACCGAGTCGTGCGCCCCGTCCGGGCTAGCAAATTTGCGCACCGAGCTAGCCGAGTCCCTCCCACCCATCCCCGTCGTCATTTCCGAGTCGGGCTGCCACCCGGTCGAGCAGGGTGAAGCGTCAGAGTCGCAGCGCAACTTTAGCGAGGTCGCCGCCGTGTTGGGGCCGGATCTACGCGACGTCTTCTCAGGCGCCAACGTATACGAATGGACTAAGCATGACGAAACCGAGTTCGGGCTCGTGCAGTACACTTCCTCTTCCTCGGAGGGGCGGCCGCTGCGCCCGCAGTTTGACGCCCTCTCGCGCGTGTTTCGCGACGCTGCGACGGTAGAAGGGACTCCAGCGGCCGAGTACACGCCGGCCTCGAGAAGCGACGGCGAAGCTGCCTGCCCGACGCGGGACCAGGCCAAGGGTTGGCTCGTAGACGCGCACGAGCCGCTGCCGAGGATTGAGGGTCTGGTGGTTGGGACCGTGACGGTTCGGGCGACGGTGACGGCTACTGGTGGGAGCAGAAGCAGTAGTACGGAAACGGGCGGGTCTGGGGGCAATGGCGGGGCGCAAGGAGTCAACGGTAGGGATGATGACCAGTTATCGGTAGGCGCCATTGCGGGGATTGTGGTCGGGGGCGTGGTGGGAGCCGCTTTGGCTGCTGCGGCTGGCGTCTTGTTGTGTCTCCGACGAAGACGACAACGGAGGACGCTGGATCACGGAGACTCGAGGCAGGAGCCGAGTGAAATAGCGGAGGTTGAGGGGAGCGTTGAGTACCTCAACAAGCAGCCACCGAGCTATGTCTATCCCGCGGGCAAGATCGAGCTGCCGGAGCGCCATAGGGCGGCTGCAGAGATGGAAGGCGAGCGCTATTCAGCCGCGTCTCAAAATCCGCGGTGGGATCTACCCATTCAGCAACCAAGGGAGGATTCACCAACCGTGTCAGAACTACCGGACAATGCGTTAGTCAGAAGGACACAGGATGAACTGGCGGTTGGCCATACGGCAACCACGGCAGTTGGCGCTGAGCCACCTATGACTTGGGGTGTTTCACCATTAAGTCCTGGAAATGCCCAAGAAGGTATAAGGAGTTAGTCGATAACTAGGGAAATACAGGAAGTACAGATCATGATGATATTGAGGACAGCAGTGAAACTTATATGAGGTCTGTAAGTTGGAACTACTGACGGGAGTACTCTGGTAGTTGGGAGCTATGCTGAGCGGAGAGGGGAACACATTTGGCGATTGATTTATGTCTACGTTGCCCTGAGGTCTCGATGGGTCTCATTTTAGATGAGTCCATATTATCAAGTAGACGTCTAAAGCATGAGCCGCCTTGACCGATGGGCTAACAAGTTGCCATCCTGGAGTACCGGCAGCTGCAGAACTTTTTGATTCGTCCGTGTTCAGCCGCTCCAGGATTGCTCAACCAGACGGGAAACAATCAAAAACCGGCTGGGACCCGTATTTCAGATGACAATGGCCAAGAACGTAAGCAACATACCAGGTGTGGTGTGGTGACGCATTGCCTCTGAGGGATTGGTAAGTCAAACTAAACTGGTTACTGTAAGCACTGACTACCGATCAACTTCTCTTCCTCGATGCCCCGATCGCCTCCTGGAAGGTAGAGTGCCTTACATAGGGTATATGAACTAACTACAGTACTAATAGCTATTTCTGAAAGAGAGGGAACAGGCTCGAAACTGGAGGTTAAGTGTAAATGGGTTTCGAGACAACTCCAGGAATAGAGCAAGTTTCTCGCTGACGGCAAGAAGATGGCCGTCACAGTAACTTTTACTACGAGAGCATGGATGCTGAAGACCAGAACTGTTCGGCTCGAACAAGGGGCGTATATCCGGAAAGCCACTTGGCTAGACGGCAAAAGTTCAGCCGTTCCGAGGATGACCCGAAGCTGTAGCCCAATATCCGTCGCAGGATGTTGACAATCCGTAGGCTTTTGGCCGCAAGTACCACACCTGTCTGACAAAAAGTAATATGTTAATGTAAAGCTTACGACGGAGATATAGCAACAACAGCAATTGGCATGGCTCTATCAAAAGTCTTACGCTTGGTCGATCGAACGAAGTGGGCGCTCTTCCAGGAGCCCCGTACGCTATGTCAGAAAGTCGAGCACCCGCAAGGCCTAGAGGTTGTCTCTGAGGGGCACGAGCCGATCGTGGAGTAAGTTCTATCTATTTTACTCCTCATTCCTGGCTCACAACGGCAGCATCGTCGTACTATATGGGCTTAACGGCCATCGAGAGAGAACATGGACGACAGAAAACGGCGTTTACTGGCTCCGAGATCTCCTCCCCGAAGACCTCCTACAAGCGCGTATTCTCTGCTAGGGCTACGACGCGAATACCTATGCCAGTGACCGAGTAAGCTGGCAGTATCTCTACGATCACGCAATAAATCTAGTGTCCGACCTTTGTAGGAAGCGAAAATTGACGAATGTAGGTACGTACTAGTTGCCATCCTGTGCTAAGGCTAAGATGGCTTTTTAGACCATTGATAAACCGATTATATTTGTCGCCTATAGCCTGGGAGGGCTTGTTTTGAAAAGTGTAAGTCAACCTACCTAATTCGACCTACGAAACCTCTGTTCACTGGCAATACTAGGCTCTTATCCACTCCGACAGCGCTCGGCAAGGCGTATTAGCCGACCACCGATCGATCAAGTTATCAACCCATGGCATTTTTTTATGGGAACTCCCTATCAGGGCGGTAACGGCGTGTAGCTAGGGCGAGTTCTCGCCAATGTAGCATCCCTTGTCATGCTAGCCAACGACCGGCTTCTGAAACATCTCGAGCGGGACTCGGAGTGGCTACAGCAGCAGCTAGGTCAATACGCATCGATCAGTAACGATTTTGTGACAAAGTATACCTTCGAAGAGTACGAAACTCCGACCGTTTTAGGGCACAAAATTATGGTTCGTGAAATCGTCCGTACATTATAGGGAGATGGCACTAATCAGTATCAGGTGGTTCTAAAAGCGTCGGCTGTAGTACCAGGACACGTAGATGCCGAGCCAATCGCTATTCACGTAGATCATACCTCTATGGCCCGCTATTCATTGAACAGAGATGTCGGATACGTGGCGGTGTCGGAACACCTAAAGATCATGGTCATACATGCGATAGACAGCGCGCAACAGCGTTAGGAAGGGGAAGCAAGGGCAGATGATGGTAGGGAAGCCTAATCATCTCTGTTGTCAGTTTGAATTGACGTTATATACGAAATAGCACGGGGCAGAATCAATCGGTTTGCCTTTTTATTGAGTCTATCGGGAGTCACTGAAACAAGTCACTTTGTTGCTAGAGAGGAGGAGCTTGTATGGATACACTAGAAGCTCTACAGGCAGTCAGGGCGTTGCACCGTTGTTGTACACGGTCTAGGAGGCATAGGCAAGACGTAGCTCGCCATCGCATATATGAAGCGGCACAGGAATGATTATTCTACATCGATCTGGCTGAATACAAGAGACGAGGTATCGCTTAACCAGAGCTTTTGGAATGCAGCTATAAGGATCCTCCAGGAGCACCCTGACCGGAGCTATATATAGGCCATAGTGTTGGACAAAGATGGCGATACATCGCTGGCTGTCAGGAGGTGGCTAGACGAACCAACGAATAACCGATGGCTGTTGATATACGACACTATGACCACCCTAATACAGGAGGCGATACTAGGGGAGCGCTGGTTAGAGATGGCGGCAAATCAGGTCGGCATGACGAGGCGGGCCAACCGGCACTAGAGGGCTACTATATTCGCCAGTACCTCCCAGATACAGACCATGGAGCGGTCATTGTAACGACACGATCATCAACTGTCCAGATCGGGGAGCTTCTACCATTACGAAAATTGTACAAGATTGAGGATAGCCTTCGCATTCTAGAGTCAATATCGGGTCGTACTAGAGCCCAAGATGGTACGTGGCTATTCCCCGGTCTCTGTCAATATATAGGCTGTTGACAAGTTCTGCTAATGACAGATGCTGCCGCCATGGCTCTTGCCTGTAAACTTGACGGTCTACCGCTCGCCTTATCGACGGCCGGTACATATCTCAGGCATATATCGACGTCGTGGCGATACTATTTGGAAGATTACAAGAATGCGTAGGGTCAGTTGCAGAAACTTAGCCCCAACTCCTCACGTACGAGAACCGTGCCATGTATTCGACCTGGAATATCTTATTTGAGAGTATCCGCCGCTAGAGCGAATCCGTGGCGATGCTGCTACGACTATGGGCATTTTTCGGCAATGAAGACTTGTGGTATGAGTTATTACGGCGAGGAGGTACAGAGAATGGGCCGAAGTGGCTTCGAGATCTTACAAGGACCCGGCTCGCATTTGACCAAAGCATGTAGGTGCTATACAGCCACGGACTCGTAGAAGCACATTCGATAACAGCGCAAAATGAGCCGGAGTCGAGTGGCTATGGCGTATACGCTTGTGTGTACTTATGGATGATACACATATTGAGTGATCCGAATGAGCAAGCCTTGGCAACGCTGGCAATGGAGTGTACGAGTCTGTATGTGCCAGGGAGGGACATTCCGGAGTCCTGGACAATTCAACGCCGACTTTTGCTTCATACTGACCGGTGCCGACAACGACTAGGCGAGGCTGATAACCATGGGAGTAGCGCTTGGATGCCAGCAGCCTTGGGCAATCTCTACGCGGACCAAGGACGACACAAGGAGGCCGAGGCGATGTATAAGCGGGTGCTGGAAGGTATAGAGAAGGCATGGGGACCAGAGCACACATCGACGCTCGACATAGTTTACAATCTCGGCCTCCTCTACGCAGACCAAGGACGACACAAGGAGGCCGAGGCGATGTACAAGCGGTCGTTGAAGGCTACGGGAAAGCCCTCGTGACCTACGTCCCCTTTCTCGATGCTGTCACAAACCTCGGGCTCCCTAACGCCGATCTAGTACAAGCTGTACGAGCCGTGGAATTGTATTCAGTAGCTGTTACAAGTGTTAGAAAGTCATTCAGTGACGGCAAAGACCGGCACAAACAGCCCGAACATCTTCTGGCTAGTCTGTCCGACTAAATCTCTCATTTCATAGAGTTGATGATTTCTAATTGGCCTCGTACGCCCAAGCCCAGGCTGCCTCACGACTGAGTGCGTCTTCCGAGAGTCTTTGCGGCTTGCTTAGTCGATTGATCCAATCTTCCACCATGTGGACCGTGTAAATCATCTGGTAGTCCACATTGTGTGGGATCTCCCCGCACTTCTTTGTGTATTGAAACAGTGGAAGAGAGGGTGTCAGAACAAGAAGGAGAGCCGGCTCTCATCAGGCAACCTCTACCAGATGGTCGATCTATATGGGACTAAGCCCCCGCTGGCCGCGAGAGGAAAATATTTATGCTCGTGACTGTAGGCAAGCAGCTCTCTGAACACGACATCTTGAAGGTGTCAAACGCACTTCTTGAAGCCAATAACTACGAGCCGAACGCATCCTGAACGTGGAATAGCGCTACATGTGGCGTAAACTAATATCTTTCGCTCCACGAAGACAAAGTCAAAGGCATGGGTTCACAAATTGCTCAGAGACGCGAGGAGTTAGAGGAGATGTACGACCTGTATCGTCAGACTAAGCGGAAGAGGTATTCATTCCGACAACGAATGGAAGGCATATAAGCCTGGTTACCCTGTCAATGTCGCCAAATTAGGAGTGATGATCTGGACGTATCGTTAGACCCCTGTCGTGGAGGCGTTGAACCCCGACAACCGTGTCCTTGTTACCGTCGTAGAGGCTATATCTACATCCGACCGTAGTATTCCCTGTTACTGTTCCGACTTAGTGGCCGTGTTTCGAATCAACGTACCCGACTACCAGCCTAGGCGGGTAGTGAGAACGCCCATTTTATGGGCCCGACGAGTAGGTTGACGGGAAAGAAAGATTTATCAAGCAATTCATTTCTCAATTGTCAGGATATCTTATTATTATTCGTACACCGTAGGGGCAGTTGCCCCGCTCTAAAAAAGCAACCGGTCCCTCCACGCTATTTTTACGTGCAAAGCATCCGCTTATGTGCTGTACCGTGACAGCTGTAGACTGTCTAGGCGCTCCCTGTCGCCCCTCTTGTCCAACAGTCCGGCACTCATCTTTCCGGCTTGGTGACGGCAAAGCTGTAGGCGGCCATCCGGCCAAGTACGTCACTATATTGTACAGTTCGAGTTGCGTATCTGTTGTTCTAGCGTGTCGCTAGAGGCCTACGGTCTTCCTTCTCTTTTTCCTCTTCCTTCTGGCCCTAACCGGACTCCCAGAGTCTCTTTCCTCCTTATCATCTTCCTATATATTTTCTTGGTTTAGCTCCACTGCGAGCCTATATTCCTTTAGCCTCCTAAGGCTTAATAGCCAGGTTACTGTCTTTACTACGTCCGATTGATTCCCAAGTGCCTTAAACAGGGCATGGCTGTCCCGTAACTGGGGTCTTCCCCTGGTAAGTCCCCGGTCCTGGCAGCTAAGTACCAGGTGGGCTACTGTCTACGGGGCTCCACCACATCGACAGAATGGTGTAGGCACCTCTGGAACTCGCCTTAAGAATAGAAACCCTCTTAGGCCAATCGCTCCGGTGCGAGCTTGTATGAGTAGTGAGCTCTTCGCCTTAGTCGATCCTTCGTGGCTTGTAGCTTCTGATACATTATATAGACTCCCTGATTGGAGTGGCCTCCCTTTGTCGATGGCCATGACTAGTCTCTCTTCCACCATATATATATTCTTACTAAACAAACTCGACCTATAAAACTGGTACTGCCGTTGCTAGAGAAACCGAGCCGCAATTGAGCTTCAATGAGCAAGGGAGCTATAGAAGAGAGAGCGTAGCTCGCGAGCAAGTTGGGCAAGCCGTTTCCACTAATCCGTAGTATACAGTACCATCAAGCTGCTTCGCGGCCTCTTTGACTATGGCAACTGGTCAGGGGAGTCTACAATCTGATTAGTTTCGCCCAGTTTCAAGAGGTATCCGTTAGTCTTGACACCACACGAGTTTAGCTCCACGTGAATGGAGTGGCAGCCTTTGTTGAACGTGAGGCTATACTCGAGGCCATAGAAGCCAATAAAGAACTACGTCTATATATACCTGGGGGGGATAACCGGGGACGGTAAGCGATGAGTTCTCTTAAAGTATGTAACAGCAATGTCTAGTCTCTAGCCGTTAAGCTGACTACAATCTCAATTGACACCTAATGGTCAAGTTACAGGCTGTCGTCATCCACTAGAGCGCCATATATCTTAAGCCGCTTCAACTCGGCCATGCCGTTCTACAACATACCGAGCTTCTTAGGAGCCCGCGCCCTCTCGATCGCGGATTCAATGCTCTCCTCCACGATACGTTGTACCTCGTCGTCCGTGAAGTCATAGACGATCTCCGGGGTAAGAATAGAGGGGAGTTTCTGAAGCAGACACCTCTCAATGGCAAGGTTGCTGACATCGTCAACAAGTGTCTTTAGCGCGACCAGTTTTTTGATTAGATAGAGTTGTAGAGATCGGAATGGAGGTGGACACGAAGCCTGACCTTGTAATACGCTTCCATCATATCAATTGCTATAGAGCAGGAATATATATCCATGTCCGGCTCCGTATGTGTAGCTAGAGCATCCAGAAAGACCTGCATGTCGAACCAGTAGTTGGTAGCGCCGTCTTTGAGCTTGTCTTTCCTAAAGAACGACTTCAACCGCTCCTCCAAGCGTTGACGCGTCCGACGGGACTGCGCCTTCTGGACATTGTCGGTCAAGTAGTGGTTGTACGTAATGGGATGACCTGAAATGTACGGTTCAAGGATCTCGTCCGCCTTGTTAGTCAATTCCTTTTTGATATTATCCATCGTCGGATTGATAACAACATGGAGGAGCGCCTCGGCAGTTTCGCCATCGGCGACATGGCGAAGGACGGCCTCGATTGTCATGGAAGCCGAGCCGAATACTCGCTCCAAGAGACATCGCACCATACTTTGCCACGGTTTGCACTGCTTACTGAAGAGCTCGGCTACGATCATTGGGTTGTACGTGCCGGGGAGTTCCCGCCTACGACTCTCCCTTATAAGTTCCCTGACTTCTTCGATGTATACCGATCGAGAGATGGACTGAGGTGCGCCATCGTCTTCGTCTTCGTCGGAGAACGCGGCCACCGGGCAATCGCTCTCGTAGTCGATAACCGGGCGCTCCGTGATGGTCTTTGCGTGGCCCTTATCACGCATCTCTTTGGCGAAATCTGCCAGGGTGTTCTACACCACGGCTCGAAGGCGCCTGTCGTACGATCCCCTGAAGAAGGCATCCGTGTACACCCCATCGATAGCTGCACTAGCCAGATTGGAGAATCCGGCACTGAGCTTGAGAAGGTAGCGTCGCTGCTCTATGACCGTAGCTCTCGCTGTTCCGAGCCTGGCCAAGATGTTTTTGCAATCCTGCACCCCTGCCCTGACATCGTCGAGAACGCCGGGGAGTTGTCTCAGGACTTGATCACGCAAGACGTTACTCAGACGCAATCTAAGAGCAGCGACGCCGAGCTGCGAGGCCTTCAGCGTTGTCCAAATACCCTTCGAGAAGAAGTCGGCTTCTACAGCGTCGCGGGCAGCACTAGAATTCTCGCGCTCCGCATAGTTTCTGTTGCGTAGCACGTGCCAGCCTAGACGGAAGCGGACGTCGTTGTTCTGGGCGAGCTCGACGAAGAATCGCTCGCTGTCAGAGCCTTCGTCCAAGGTGTCTGGCTTGGTAATGAGGCCTAGGGTGCGGGTTCCCATGGGATCTAGAGCTCTGGCATGTCGCGTCACCTGCTAGAGTGCGAAGTCGCTCTTCGCAGAAACCACCGCGAGGATGATGGTGCGTGGCATCTTCATGTATAAGAGCACAAGTGCTTCAACAAGGGCCGTATCTTTGTCAGATTGGTCCTTATTGCCAGCCAAGAAAAGACCGGGAAGGTCGACCATTGTAAGGTATAGCTATGACGGCCCCGAGATCTCAATGCGAAGGACGTCGGTGCTAAAGACCTTGTTGCTTCTATTTAAATCCATGGCGCTCTTCGTATCATCGATGACGTGGCTGATATCTAGATCAGCGGGGGTGCCACTATACGTAAAGTCCTTCTGTCTCGTCTTCTCTTTGTCGGACCGCTCGGGGCCAGGCGTAATGCGGATGTCAACGTCAGCTGCTGGTGCCCGGCGAAGGATGAGCTCCGTCGCGAACCGAGTACAGAGGTTGTCTTTGGCGGGGAAGGACATCCCGGAGATTGCTTCGAGTACGGAGCTCTTGCCTGATGACTGGTCACCGCAGACGATGATCTGGGGTAGGTCGACGAATCGGCTAAGTCCCTGAGAGCGTAATCGGTCTACAACGTGGAGAAGGTCACGATGATCCTTGGACTATAGCGGAGCGGGCTCTTCAGTGGCACCAGTGGTGATGAGCTACGCCATCATGACTAAGTTGTGTTTTTTTGGTGGATTTACGCGGTGTTAGAAAATGAGGATGGAGAATGGTGGACTTTGACGAAAGGCACTCTCACGACGACTGTAGAGTAGTGATAAGTGGGGGGTGACTTCAGTATCAATGTGTACTATGACGCAGGCATACAACAATAACAGGAAAAACTGGCAGTCTTAACGTCGTTGTTGCTATCGGTGATATGTGTGTGGAAAAGGAAAGAGAAGACAACTAGGCAAAGGTGGGTGGATGAGATCGGGTGTATAGGGCACCCGCATATAAACATACTATCTTATAGGCAGAAGCAGCCTTACAAACGGAGCATTTGTGACCTAATTATTGGTTCTCATTTCGGGCTTGTGCTTGTCGCCGACCGACCAACTACGGGTATAAAAGTATGTAGCCATTAGGCGATAGCTCGGGCAAGAAGTGGTCAATGTTCAAACCCGAGGTTGTACTGTGCGATTGTGTTGTTTAGGCGTCCTTTTGGTATCTAGTAGCAAACAAAGGTAAAGACCGCTTTAGAGTTTCCCGCCTTCAGAATCCGATGTCGTCTCTCGCTCGTCAAGTGATAGCTTACAGTTTGATGGACATGTAGGCAGAACCCAACACAACGGCTCCGTCGCCGCATCGTATTACCCTTAGCGCTGGAGACCAGATATATATCTGTTTTCCCAACCTGCTCGCACTAAAGCTGCTGATATTGTCCGTTTGTCAAGCTTAGAGGAGTCTTGAAGCTTGAGAAAATGTAACGGTGCGGCATGTGTCGGCATGTCACATGCCGGAATATGGAGGCCGGCACGTACGGTAACTACTGCTCTGGGCTGCGCACAGCGGGGAGCGTCATCGGTATACAAGTACTGTGGTGTGGTGCGTCCTATATAGGATAGCTTTCCCTGAGGTTCTCCCTTGACGGGAGCCGGTTCTCCGTTTTGGGAGTTCCTACAGGTACCCGCGGCGGTCGGCGCAAATTGGAGGAGATCAAGATATTCTCGACAAGAAGCATAAGCTTGCTGAAGCCCGGCAACACGGCAGGCGGGAGAGCACCGAAGAGCCAATTGATTTTGCCGCGCCTGCTCCGACAGCCGTCGATTTGGTGGCTTGTCATTTGTTATAGCTTGCTGCCTAACCTATTAGCACCGAGAATCGTCGGTATGCCACATTGACAAACGGACATGAGACACACCGGTGCTACAGACGCATTCCACGGGTCAGGAGATTAAGGATCTACCACGTCTTGAATCGAAAGGGATGCCGTCAATGATTTCGAGCACTCCCTAGTAATGATGGTCTTAAAACTGCTGCGATGCCCTTTACTGAACCTCCTCACGCGTCTGCCTTCATGCTCCACTCTGTTGGGAATCTTACACGTGAAAGCAGTTCTGAAGAGCATCCCTCACACATGTATCAGCCATTCTTATCCATCAGAATGGCAGCCTCTTACTAACATTTATATCTCTTAGGGCCAGTCAAGCAACAACCTCACTCTTGTAAACGTACACTTCACAAGTGTATCTCGACGATGGTAGGCGTCCATCATTCTCAACGAAGACAACTTCATGGTGCCGTTATACACGCCGGCTGCCGCGGTACCCTTCAAGAGAGTGTTGATATAACTGATCTTAGCCCGCTCGGTGGGACAGTCTCTAGGGTAAGAGTCCCAGCTGCTCATAATGCCTCGCTTCCAGGTATTGAACTCTTAGGTCCGCTTCGCTGAGTCCTTCTCGTCACTAGAGAAAGCAGCCGGGTGAGGAATGCTGTTGGTCCTCGGTACTACGACGACGGGGACAGGCGCGGGTGTGGCGTTCTGGGCGTTCTAGAGGTTTTGAATCGTAGCCAGAGCATTCGCCAGCGAATAGGTTAGGTTCGCGACCTGGATCGTCAAGTTCGTTACTTGGGTCGTCTTCTACTGGGCCTCAGTCGCCTGCTGGCCGTACATGTCAGTTGTCGGGTGAAGTCCGCGACCTCTCGATCCTTCTGGTCCTTCTCGTCCGCTACCTTCGTAAAACGGTCTTCCAGCCTCTTGATGGCGGCGGCACCCACGATGCCCAGCCAGTCTACAGCGGCCATGTCGCCCTGCGAGCCATGCTTGGCAATGTCAACCACAACCGGGGTACGCGGTAATCGCGTCAGGAAGAGTCTTCAGGAAATTCTGCAGGTTGGGGAACTTCTAGCCGTCGATGGCCTCGATAAGGTCGGTCTTGATGTCAACCGGGCCGCACCTGGGTTGTTCCCGTTCCCAATAGGAATAGCATGAATGAATCAGGAATGCTACGAATAATGATGCATCCGTCATGCTTCTCTATCTTATACGACCACGTGTCCCTAGCTGCAACAAGTCGCCTCCAATAGCGGCAACAGCAGATCAGATACAACATAAGCGTAACTCACTAGGCGTTGGACTTGTCCACCTTTATGAAGCCACCCACCTCGCCCAAATTCTAGTGCGTCGTTCTCCCTCAACTTGATACTACCGCCGGTATGTCACGGTAGACTAGCAGAGCAATTCCAGTACGGGCTAGACCAGTACCCCTCGCTCGCACAGTTGTCCACTCAGGAGGCCTTATTGGCGGTCTGCTCGGGCTCGCCACACGCCTAGCAGCTGTAGCTGACGTCCGCATCGAAGTTGTCGATGTCAGCCTCCATCCGGCGCCCGTTGGATATAATGACGAGGCCATTAAAGCTCTGGTAGCCACAAAGCGACCGCTGCCATGAAGCAGCGCCACGATCCAACGATTAGTCCGAATCCACCTCTTCTCGTCGTCGTTTTTGGGCCCGTCTTGGAGTTGAAGATGAGCTATTCCGGTCGGTTATGCGATTAAGGAATAAGACCGTGTGATCGTCTGCGCCATGTACCTCGCGGGCGTGCGTGAAAAATTCTTCCCAGGATTCCAAGCAGTAGCCGCATTCCTCGTCCATCGCACAAACGTGACCCACGGCGGAAACTTCAACAGTATTCCTGGCACGAGTATCCGCGCGTGCCTTGGCATAATTCTGATACCTCACGAAAGCTTCTTTTACCTGGAAGGCGGCTCTTTCCTCTAAGTGTTTTTGGCGAGCCGAGAAGCCATTGGTCAGGTGTCGGGTCCATTCAGGAAGTCGGACGCAGACTTTGGGTATACACCACTTGTGCGACCCTGTCTTGGGATCGAACGTGCCGCCCGTGTCCACGTACCCGAGCATCCGATTGACATCGCGGGCGTAGCACTTTTCGGCAAACTCGTGCCAAGGCTTCAGGTGCTGGATGACAAAATCCCGGTGATCCGTCACCCCCCAGAGGTGTATTTGGTCAATGAGCGAGATGAGCTCCCAAGCCTTCCGTTCCGTTACGGCCCTGGCGCTCCAGATCCTTTGAAAAACATAGACTGACTCGCTCATCCCCTCCCGCCCTGCGTACTCCCTTTTGAGCCTTGGCCTCTTGTAGCCCACCAGAATGTGCCAGTGGGCACCGAAGGACGTGAACACAAAAACCTGGGTATTCCGGCTTCCCACGGTTTGATATGCGTCGCTTCTACTGTCCCAGATTCCCCCTGGACGTTTCGACAGTCTTTCTAGCATGTCAAGATAGACCGCCCCGGCAGAGCATGCTTGCTGCCGTGCTTCACGGGGGTCGCCGTCCCACCCCTTGGCTTCATAGACGGCAAAGGGGAATACGAGGTTTGCGTCTCCCCACCGCGGATCCGAAATCAGGCCGCAGTGTCTATGAACCAGCAACGCTTCCAGCCGGTCGTGGTCGAGATTCCAGTTGGCTACAACGCTTCTCTGGTAGTCTCTCGGCTGGAAAGTCGCGAGCCCAAAAGTTGCGTCTGGCTTCCTCGCAAGGAGTTTTGTCTTGCCGCTGAGGACGCACGAGGCTGGGTATGCTTCTTTCCCTATGGTGTTGTACTCGTGTTTATCACTTTCCCAAACAAAGATGTCAGTATGCAAGCGTCGGGGCGCGATGATACAGCGGAGGAAGAACCTACACGGTCAACAACGGATCATCCCTCATCAGACCAAAGACATCAGTCCAGGCGTCGGCTTCCCAAGTGTACTCGGCCTTCTTCCATCGCTCGTTGTCTAAAACGTGTTTCAAGAATATACTGGCTCTGGCTCTACGGCGTTCTTCGCCCGGACAGTTCCAGTCTATATCCTCTCCGCTATCGCCACGTAGTGAAGGCAACCACAAACTGTGGTCAGCCGTCACCCAACCAGGAGAGTAGAAATGGCGGTAATATATCCCTCGGGCGTTATTTCTCCAATCCGCCCCAAAGCGGTCGACCAGGGAGGGAGGCATCAGGGTTCCAGGTCTCAGATAACTGTATTGTCAACTCGAGTCAGATTCACGTTCAACGGTAGGTATTGGCCACGCGTGAACTCAGCAATGAACCATCACGAACACATGTGCACCAGAGTAGGTCCTCTCCACAGCCAAGGCTATCTCGTCGTCAGTCCAACCCTCCAGCCTCTGCATGTCGACAACAGGATGTAGCTTCATGACCCATCCTAACTCTAATTCGGTCGTTGACCGCGCTGCTCGGATATTTCTTTGGAACTCATCCAGGTCAGCACGCCAGAGCTCTCGGTACTGGTCCATTGTGATATTCGGAGGATAATTTCCCGTGGTAAATGGTTCCTGGTCGCGAATCAAGCCCGGATGCGCTATTAAGGGCCCGTCAGGGCCCTTAATTCGCTGGGGCGGCCTGATCAACTCGGTCGGCACGGTCGGCCTCAAGCGGAGAACGGGAGCCGGCGGCCGCACCAGTGGATCTCTCGGGGGCTCTGTCTCGTCGACTAGCATCCTTTTCTTTTTCGTCTGAGGTGAGTCCATGTTTAGGTCACGCCCTCAAATCTCAGTCCTCTTGAGGAATGAACGACAGACTGTGGTGCTTTTGAACTGTTGATAAGAAATGAGTCAGAGCGACCCAGGCGCTTAACTATGCTCATTTCCAAGGCATTCAGCTGCGCTCAGCCGAGTCAGCCCCAGGCAGAAGCAAACTGCCAAATCAGGTGATTGAGGGAGGTGGTACAGGTGTTCTTGGCAAATCATTGCGATCCCTGTTTGTTTGTTAGCTCGGCTCTTCTGACAGGGGCCCTGGTCCGAATTTTATCAATCCCTCTCTCAACAACCCAAGAACCAATTTAAATGCAAGAAATGGAACTGCTTGTAGGGATTGAGTTGCCGTTTCCAATTTATAGCATTTCTTTGCATCAAAATTCGTTGTTTTGGTGTTGAGTTTGAAATTTTGGCTGGGCCCCTAGCTTTCAACGGATTGTACCGTACAATAATAGCCCACCAAAACACAGGGGGTTTAAACTTTGTAAAATGCATCTCCTCTGCGCTCACAAAATGACCCTCCTAAGTGAATATCGCATGACGCATACATGAATATCTTGTTGGAAATGAGAAGTAACCCGGCTGCCTCAGGCCACCTGGGAAGCCTCAGGCG